>WBZZ01000942.1:0-30000 GCA_019918135.1 Paulinella micropora | reverse complement strand
TCATCACGGTTTGTGTCTGCGATTGCGGCGTTCTGGTTGATAACTTTAGAGGTGAACCTCTTTTGATGGTATTGTTAGCGCAAGTGTGCGGCTCTGTCTTCTGCTCGACGCTACTGCGACTTCCACTAAAGGATTGTGCATCAAGGGCCCACTGACAGTTCTGGGTAAGCTCTTCAAACACTCAGACAAGAGGTTTCATGATCTTCTGGCCTCGATGACCTTCTTCATCACAAAGACGCAAAAAGGAGTAGAGCAGCTAGGAAGAGTTCTGAATGCTATTTGCGAGTCAAAAGATGAGCCTGTCGAAGCGAAGCTGTTGGCTCAATCTGCGTTAGACGTTGTAAACAAACACGAACGTAAAACCTTTTTGATGCCCGTGATGACATCTCTAAACAAAGACGAAGGAGGCTGTTCTCGGGAAGAAGCGTTGGCGCTGATAAAACAAGCTAAACCTCTTCGGGTGACAAACGAATCTGATGTGCAACTACCTATCTCAGACCTGCAACTTAAGTTTCTCGGGAAGCGATGCTCAGACAGTTTATCGCTTCTCGCCAGATGCATGGAGGACCGGAAGTTTCAAGACGCGAAGAAGCATTTTATGCTGATGCTGACAGTAGCCGACGCACTCAGCACCAACGATGAGATGACCGAGCTGTCCAAGCAGGCGATGAAAACAGTATTGAACCATGGCGAAGAGCTCAAGAAACAAGCATTGAGTTCAAAGGAGCGCCGAGATACTCGTGAGCTCGCACAGCATATGGTTCTTCTGAAAAAGTTTTCTACCTCGTTTGAGTCCCATGTGCCTCGTGTGAGAGAGCTTTCGCTGGAGATCGAGCAGGAAATCGGAAGTTGGATTAAGCTCATGAAGGGGCAGTGTCTGTCATTCTGCGATCAGACCAGAGATCTGCTTTCTGAAAACACGTGCGCAAAAGGAGAACGCACAGTTGTAACCGTTGATGATGTTGCGGCCAATCTGAACACTCTGAAAAAGCTGCAAGCTCAGGCCGCTCTGCGCAATCTCCTGCCAGATCCCGAGACACCAAGCTTGGCCTACAGTCAAGCTCTCGATCAACTTAAGATTCTCGCAGCATCTCTGTCTGAGAAAGTCGAAGAGATAATAAACGAGATTTACGTGAAGGAGAAGAAACCGTCTGCTACGGTACCGTTCCGTTGCCTATTGTGGTTGCCTTGTGCTCCTATGCTTTTCCCGAAGCTGTTTGTCTATCTATAGTTGCATCTATCTCGTGTCCAATGTAACTTGCATCTATATATCTTATCTATCTATCTTCTATCTATCTATCTATCTATCTATCTATCTATCTATCTATCTATCTATCTATCTATCTATCTATCTATCTATCATCTCCTGGAGACGGTCTCTGCCACTGGCAACTCAGCCTGGGCTTCAGATCCAACTATCTCCTATAATGACGATTTTGTGTCCGCCGTTAATCGCGCGCAGCGCAAAGGGCTAAACAGGCAACCAACTCCTGACCATGGCTGATGAAGTCGGGGCGTGATGCAAAGGGTTGATGAAGTCGGGGTTGTAGAAGGTAACTCACAACGAACGTGAACTCCTGAAACCTCGGCTTACCAGCGCATCATCTCCTTAGGGCACACGCTCCTGGGGAGTGTTCTAGTGTTGTCCCGTATAGTTCAAAAGGGCTCGGCTACCTTTCGGCTTGAACTGGGCACAGACACCAACCACAGCGAGACAGTGGTTGGTGTGCACCGGTGCTGAAAGTTATTGTCGGGGGTAGTATAGGAGGCAATGGCTTTTCAAGCTACGCCACGCCCATAGATTAAACATATCTATCTATCATCTGCATTCAGTGCTGATATTACTGCATCAAATAAAATCATATGTTGTGCAAAAGGCGGACGAAGAACACGTGGTGGCTAGACCAGTGCAAAAGGCGGACGAAGAACACGTGATGGCTAGACCAGCTCAAGTAGCTGCTCCTAACTTCAACCTTTCCAATTTGGAAGTTTGTTTGGAGCGCCTTCGTGGAATTCAAAAGTTTCAAGCACACTTAGAGCCTGCTGAGTGTGCTAATTTTTTCCAGAAGCCGCGTCTCCGCTACGTAGGCAAGCTTTTTGAGCGTTTGGGCAATCTCAAAGTATTTGTCATGAAGCTGGTGAGTCGCTTGTTGGCTTTGATAAGTCCTCGTATGTATCTGGTGCGTTTGTGCTAGGATAAAGGACTTACTTCTACGTGTCACGACCTGGGCTACCTCGCTATCTTTCGAGATTTGTCTTCGCTCCCGCAGCTGTCAGCTCTAGCAGCTGATGCCGACTTGCAAAGCTGCTTTTCCGACATCTCATCCGCTGTGGAGAGCTACGTAGAGTTGAAATATACCGCCATAACTGTTTCTGACAACCAGCTCAAAGGCCTTGCCGAGCTGCAAAACCTCATCTACCTTCATGCTAGCGCTACAGCAGTTCCAACGCTTCAGAACATGTTGGGACGTAAACTCAAAAAGCTGTTTGCGGTTCTTGAGCCATCTCTTTGCAAGATGCGCCAATTTATTGTCGGGGCCTTCCAAGCGACCTCCGCAGTGCATCCGGGTGAGTCGCTTCTCAAACAAAGTCGCGACTGGTACTCTTGTCTGGATATGGAGCTTGGCAAATTACGAGAAGCTCTGAAGTTCCCAGGTGTATTTGCACCGCAGTTTTTCAAGAAGCTCCATGCAGCTCGTTCGGATGCGGAAAGTAGTGTCTCTACCTGCTGTCGCCTTTTTCTGCCCAGGCTGCGGCAGGCCTTGAAAAATGATACTTGCATCAACATGGCGCAATCCAATATGGACATTTGGCAAGAACTTGTTCAAATTGCGACAAGTGATTGGAAAAGTATCAACAGAGACAAAACAGCTCTGGCTTTGCAATTCATGATACATTTCTCTTTTTTCGTCAACTGCCTGGCCAAAGTGATCGATAACTATCAAGAGCTACAGCCTACCATCACCCGCATTCAAAGCAAAGCAGACGAAGCAATTCAGGGCTTGGCAGAGAGCCTGGACCATCGTTTCACAAAGATCGGCGACAGCATGCCAAAGTTTCAACAGTTGGGTATGGAGGAGCGGCTGAAGCACACTAAGCTCGTTCGAGAGATGGCCTCGATAGCTACTGAGCAGAAGCGGCTGTTTGGTCTCTGCCTGCTGCAAGCCCAGACCAGTGAGTTGGAGGATCGTGCCAAACAGTTCTCCCAAGCTCTTGAAGCTGACCTCGAAAAGCTTTGTACAAACGCCAACATACAGCTTCAAGTTCCGAATTACTCACGGTTCAACGATAGCCTGAAAGAGGTTGAGAAGGCTGTCCCCTTCTGTGATTGTTTGAGCTTCGACGTTACTAAGCGCGTGCAAGGGTTGAAGGAGTCGCTGCGCACCAGTCTTGAAAATGCGGAAAAAAAGATCCCTTCATATTTGAAGGATGATCAGTTCGCAAGCATCGTGGAAGTCGTCAACCACAGCCAAGGTGATCGGAAGCAGAAAGTGGTTTCCACCATTGAAAAACTTATGAAGGAAGACTTTGATCTGCATCGCCCAGTCAAAAAGGAGAAGCTGGAGAGTAAGAGGGATCCCCATTCGCCTATGCTCAACGCTTTCGATGTGCTCAACGCTTTCAAAACGAAGTCACAGATATTTTGGTTCGGCGATCAAGAGTATCTTGAGCATCTGTGTCGCATGGCAAAAAGGTATGACCTCTGCAAGAGCAGTGGACTGAAGCTTTCGCCAGGGTTTGCGCTATCCAAGAAAATGAGTGGTCTGAACAAGAACCTTAGCAGCCTCTTCAAAGGCATTGAGTTGCAACTAAAACACCAACTGAATTGGTGTGACATGCGCGCCGCCAACGAGAGTCTGAAGCTGCTAGATCGCATCGCTGAGGAAGTTCCTCATCTACGCACGGACTTTCAAGAGCTCTGCACTGCATGTTTGAAAAGTGGCAAGCTCAACAAATCTATCAACGGAGAATTTCATTGCCTGCTGCAAGAGATGACCCAACTACTGCATGCAGAAGCAAACACAGCCAGCAAGCATGAGCGAAAATGTCAGAGCCGTGGTCCAGATGAAATTGTAGATCGCGTTAAGTATCTTTTGAACCAGTGTACTGAAAGCAGCCGCTGCAACTTTTTGAAAGACATGGGTTTTCAAGAGCTGCGCTTGGGCTTGGAATCAAAACTTCTTCAGTTTCACAAAGAATCGTGTAAAAGCATCGAAGGCTCGATTTCGAATGGAGCCCTTTCCCTGGCAGAGAATGCCATTGACAAGTTGTCCTGTTTTAGCAGCGTTTCACTTGCTAAAAATGGCCCGTCCTTCCAGATTTCTCCGCTTCGAGAAAAGCTGAGGTCAACCAAGAAGGTTATGGATTCTTTAATGGACGGCTTGACAGAGGACTCTTTGAAAATGCTGCACGATAGCCTCAATTGCGCGAGTAAGGTGTCCAAAGAGGAATACGTCAAGACCGTTGAGTGGATTCAGAATCGCTTTGCAAAATTGCAGCAAAATCTCATCAACGCGTTGACCGAGTCTCTGGAAACCAGGCATGACTGGTTGGTGCAGCAGGTGAGACTCATTGCTGAGGGAATCTTACGGCTAGAGGAACACGAGCAAGTGAGGGCTTCCTTGCAGAAGCTGTTCGATGCAATCAAACAGACCGGTTCGACAGAGCTCAAAAAGTGTCTCATGAGCGGTGACAGTGAGAAGGAGTCCATGTTCATGAGGTTTTTCGACAAAAAGAGCTTCAGGCAAAAATTTGAGAGCATCCTTTCAGAGCACAGAATTGCCAAGGATCGCCTTGCCAAGGCTGTCCGCTTTTTTGGAGCTTTGCAATTCGGCGGCAAGGAAAGCATCGGAAAAGATGGGAAAGCGCATGCGGACGTTTTGTTGCAATACGAGCCCCAAGTGAAGGAAGTAGTGGGAACCCTCTGTACAAAGCTCAAAGAGCTGGAGTCGAAGGTCAGCGAGCGGTGTATGCACAAGGACTTCGAGGCTGTCAGTGTCATTCTGCAAAACATCGAATCACTGGGAACCGTGTTAAACCACGCGCTCGTTGTTGGAAAAATAAACGACGCAAGACAGGCGATTCTCAAGGTTAGGATATATTGCTTCGCCTCTTATTGTTGGTGCTTCTGTTAGAAATTCAAAGCGTTGCGGTTTCTCAACTATTCCTGCGCTTGCATATGCAACGATGCTAGATTTTCCTTTCCTTTCTATCTGTTTGTTTAGATCCTCAAAAATCGACGTGAAGAGCTTGGAAAGGACGCGCAAGAATGCTTTGAAAAAGGAGCTTATGAAGTGATGGATGAGAAATGGGCAGAGCTGCAGAATATGCACAAATATAGCATTCAGTTTTGCGAAGTGGATGTTATGCTTAACACGCTCTCGTCGAAGCTCAAAGCTCGCATCGAGGAAAAGGTAAGTCGATTCAAAGCGGACAATGGCACGGATGTCAAGAAGCAAGCTGAGTTTCTCGTGAGCATGTGGAAGATAAGGAAATTGAGCACTATCGATGAGATACGGAAGTACATAGACGCAGAGCTGCAAGCGTTGTTGAAACACATGTTGAAGGGCGGAGATCAGAAACAGTCGCAGCTGTATCAGCTCGGTCTCGATCTCCAAAACAATTGGCAAACTGAGGGTCAGTCACACACAACTCAACACTATGCCACCTGCATGGGAAAGTGTCATAAATGCATATTATTCGTCCATTTTACATCAATCAGTTTCTTCGGCAAGCAAATTTTCTTGATTGTCTACGTGTTGCTTAGTTTGCTTATTAATGATCTCCTGTTGCTGGGCTTGCTAGGCATAGAGATTGCAGAGAAGTTCCCGGAATTCACTGCGATCGTCCAGCAAGCTCGGAACGCCTTGTTCCATCATATCGGTATCACCTTGGAGAAGGCCTTGCAGGACTTTCACCTCCCCAACAAAAATAGCAAAGCTGCCCTCAAGGAGCTGTACGAGCACTTTGAGCAAGTTTTCAAAAGTATTAAGGAGGATTGCCTCTTGCGGGGAAAGCCCTTGGAGAAAGTGGTCGAAGAGACCAAAGAACTGGCAGATAAGTTGTGCAAGCGGGAGGGGATTGCCAACTGGAACGTTGTCAAGGAAAGCGTTCCCGGTTTACTGGCACGAATTGCAGCCACGTGGTCTATCTTAGAAGGGCTCCAGTCATACCGCGAAACGCAAAACGAGCAAGTGTTGAGGAATCCGCACGTGATTCAGGTGTTGGTCATTTTTCGGTTATTAGGGCTCGATGAGAATGCTGCGCACACGTGGCTTGGTGGCCTGGCCAGTATCCTTCAGCGAGGAGCGCAGAGCTTGGGTAACCTATTTCATAATTTTTCTTCGTGAGCTTGACGAGTAAGATCAGAAAAAATAAAACGTGCTCATTCAAGCATATGTGTGTGAATAACATATTATATTCAATGCAAACGTACTTTGGCAACGTGAATACAGGTTTCGACTTTTGGAAAGCTGCGTTGGAGAAGCACCTGGCTCAGATTGAAACTGGCGGTGGCAAGTCGATTGCTTTAGGTTTCCTTGCCACGCTGTTGGCGTTGCTAGGCTGCGACGTCTATCATGCATGCTACAGCAAATATCTCAGCGAGCGAGACCGCCAATCGTTCACTCCCTTGTGGCAGATGTTCGGTATCGAAGACCACATCAAGTATTCCACGCTGACGGACGTGGTGGATCTGGTTCTGGAGCGTGATCATGACGTGCGTTCCCTGACTGAAGAGTACATGAGAAATCCAGCTTTATTTTGCAAACGTCAGCACGAGCAACTGCCCTCTGGACCATCAAGACCTATGCTGCTTCTCATTGACGAAGTCGATGTCTTCCTCTCGGACGATTTCTACGCGAGCACCATGAATCCATCGATCCGCCTCCAGGACTCAAACTTTTACCAGTTTTTGCTGAACATCTGGAATAAGTCCCAGCAAGGCGCTTCGCTAACACCCCAGATCTTGAGGCAGGATACTTCGCTTGCAGCGTTTCTGCGCAAGTACCCAGGTGTCGAGGAGTTGAAGATATTGGATATCCATCTCAAAGACATTTGCGCTTCAGTAAAGGCCCATAATGACCCAAAGTACGAGGTAGTGCTAGAAAACGACCGCTACGTGATCGGCTACGACGATGGCTACGGTGCTGTTCTTACAAATGTAACCTACGGCTACCGTACACAGTTTGCCTACATTGCAGAGCTTCAGGGAGAAAGAAAAATCACTGCTGACACTGTGCAACAAAAGATCGGGCTGAGCGTCAAATGCGGTTTGTTCTGCTACGGCGAAATACCAAAGCGCTTTCCCAGCATCCTCGGGGTGACGGGAACGCTTGAATGCATGAGCGAATATGAAAAGAATATCGTCGAGAAGGAATACGAAATCACAAAGCAGACATTCACTCCATCCATCTACGGGGCCAGCAAACTGAAAGGCCGTACTAATGTGTCAATTGCGCTTACGGAGGGCGAGTGGCACATGCAAATTGCTGAATTCGCTGATAAAGCTCGCAAAGAAGGCGAAGGGAAAGGGAGGGCTGTTTACGTATTCTTCAAAGACGAAGATATAATGCGCAAGTTTCACGAGGTCTTGATCGGCTGTTGGTCCACATGTCTGTTCATCCACAGCAAGCGTGCATACATACATGTATGCACAAATACACGCACATATTCAGGACACATTTATATACATGTTGCGCACACGCATAAGCATACATGGCATATACAGATACATATGCATACATAGAGATAGATGCACACAGACATACATACATGATCATACATACACAAACAAGTATTCATGATACACAAGTATGTATAAACTTGCGCACAGAGGTTCTATGCCACAGGATCTGGTTGTTTTCTGTGTGTCAGATAAGTTAGACACAAATAATATCTGTTGTTTCTCTTATCTAGTCCGGAAAGTTGCAGCGGAACGTTGTGATGGTGAAAGCATCATACACCAACAAGCAGGGGCTATTTGACCGGGCTTCTGAGCCCGGACGCGTGACGCTCATGCCGCGCCAATTCGCACGGGGCGTCGACTTCCAAGCGAACGACGCCCCAATGGACCGGGATGGTTCTCCTTTCTCTGTCTCTGTTTCTATCTGTCTGTCTGTCTGTCTCTCTCTCTCTCTCTCTCTCTCTCTCTCCATTCCCTCTCTTTCTTTCTTTCTTCCTCTCTCTCTCTCTCTGTCTCTCCCTCTCCCTCTCTCTCTCTCTCTCTCTCTCTCTCTCTCTCGCTATTCTCTTCTCCCTTTCATGACTATCTAATAATCCATCAACAGTTCCTTATTTACCCAATAAATTGCTAGAAAAGCAAACGATGTTCGTCCTTAAAGAGAATAAATGCTGAAATCTATTCGGATTTGCTATTTTGAAAGTCAAAAGTAAAGGCCATGTCGATGTTTATGTTTTTCTGTTAGGGGGCGTGCATGTGATACAGACCTTCTTTTCAGAGATGGAGAGCGAGGAAATCCAAACACAAGGTCTAATTTGCCGTTGCCTTCTCCCCGTTCATTCTTACTGGCGTGTTGGTCTTTTTTGTTTTCTTCGAGCTATGACTCCAGACCGTGATGGCAAATTTCGTGCTGATAGACTTTGGCTTGCAATTAGTTTGTGTGTGTGTGTGTTCTTGGTGATCATGTTTGTTGGTGTGTGTTTATACATATGTGTGTATGTGTATGTGTGTGTGCGGGAGAGAGAGAGAGAGAGAGGGGGGGGGGGGGGGTGGGAGGGAGGGAGACAGCGAGAAAGAGAGTGAAACAGAGAGAGAGAGAGAGAGAGAGAGAGAGAGAGAGAGAGAGAGATAAGCCCGGGATACAGAGCGAGAGATTCAGAGCAGGCGTGAGCGTGTAGGGATGGGTGGGTGGCTGTGTCCATCATGTGTATGTCCTTATAATACCTTTTGGTTGTAGAACCCGTGCTAGGTTACCGTAGAAGAAATTTTCCTGTTATTTGCTAGGGCGCACCGCCAGAGCCACAAAGAGTGGATCTTATCAGATGATTTTGTGTGGCGAACACCTCGAGAAGACATTTGGACTCACTGTGGTAAACTCTTACAGAAACATTGTTCAAAAGCTCATGTCACGCACTAAATTTGCATTTCCTTCGAAGCTCATGGCAAGGACTTGAACAGGAATATTTGTTAGTTGGTGAAGGTAGAAGAAGAATCAAAGTTCACGCTTTTGTACACAAGTGTTGCTTCGGTGCAACTTAGGCGGAGCTCAAACAAGCGAATAACAGGGGTATAAGCACAGAGGAACTACGAAAGACAATATTGTTGCCCGCTCGGAAGCGCTTTGTTAAAAACATGGTAAGTCTCCTCCCAATATCACAGGACTTGTGTTAGCATTCTTATGGCAGACCTTCTGCGAAAGGTGACATGTGCACCCTTTTTCTATTGCCGTGAACTAGGTCGAAGTCACAGAGGAGAAGCGAAAGCGTTCGTTAGCTTTGCACAAGAAGTCTGAGGACTGGTTGAAATCGCTGGTATAATGTTATTCGTAAATAGACGTACATTGTGTGCATGTGCAAAGATATGAATATTTGTTTGCGTGTATGGAAAAAGTGCGCATAAGACATACCTGCCATATATATATATATATATGTATATATTATATAATATATATATATATATACGTATATTATATATATATATATATATATATGTATATGTATATGTATAATAGACATATGTACATATATATATATATATATGTACATATGTATATTATACATATATATATATATACATATATATATATATATATACATATATAATATATAACATGTATACATATATATGTATATTATGGAAAAAGTGCGCATAAGACATACCTGCCATATATATATATATATATATATATATATATATATATGTATATATTATATATAATATATATATATGTACGTATATTATATATATATATATATATATGTATATGTATATGTATAATAGACATATGTACATATATATATATATATATATATGTACATATGTATATTATACATATATATATATACATATATATATATACATATATAATATATAACATGTATACATATATAAGTATATTATATATATATATATGTATATATATATATGTATAATATACATATGTACATATATATATATATATATATATATATATATATATGTACATATGTATATTATACATATATATATGCATATATATACATATATACATATATATATATATATATATATATATATATATAATATACATATATATATGTATATATGCACAACAATACACATATACATACACACACTCATGCCTACGCAAATACCGACATAGAGATGTATGTGCATCACATACACACACTCATGCCTACGCAAATACCGACATAGAGATGTATGTGCATCACATGCATGCATCATGCACAGCGTGTCTACCGGAATTCCTGCAAACATGTCGTGTCTCATAGTGACTCATTCTTACACTATTGCAAACTTGGCTTGTATTCTGTACGCACATGGGAGTTCATTCCTTCTTACTTCCTCCTTCCTCCTTCCCCTTCCTTCTTCCTGCTTCTTCCTCCTTCCTCCTTCCTTCTTCCTCCTTCCTCCTTCCTCCTTCCTCCTCCTTCCTCCTTCCTTCCTCCTTCTTCCTCACCCTTCTTCCTTCTTTTATCCTCATCTTTCCTCCTTCCTCCTTCCTTCTTCCTTGGCTGTGATAACGTGTGCCTCAGGTGAGAGGACAGCCCGATGTGTCTCTGCTGAGAGAGCTACAAGCGGCGTCGACGACAACGACCGGCGGTGGCCAGATTCATTGGTAAGTTGTCTAGAAAAAGCCTCACGTATATGGATGGGCAGGCAGGCCGCAGCAGGTCAGGTGAAATCGATGACATGGATATAATTGATGTAGATGCAGTTTGTTTAGGCTATACCTTTGACATTCTCATTTTGAAGCAATCATATTGCGATTTCTTTCGTTTGGTTAGGCTTTTTGTTATCGATGTTTCTGGCTCGATGTCTCTTTCCGACATAACGCCTTCGTCGAGTTCCTGGGCGAGGAGTCGCCTAGGCGCCGTGTTGGAGCGAGTAGATGCTTTCATACGTGCAAAACAAGATTCCAGTGTATTTAGTTTGATTACTTTCGATCAAAGAGCACGGATTATCTTCGTGGCCAAAGAGGCACCAGAGGCCCGTTCCTGTTTGCATAATTGCCGGGCTGACGGGGGCACCGTTTTTGCAACGGTCCGAATCAGCTCCATGCTTCTTTTATGCGTTTGTGTGATTTGGGGGAGAAGGTATTGGAGGATTCAGGAAGAATTGGACATTGTGTTGCCCCTTGCAGGCTATCAACCTTGTACTGGAAACAGTGTCGCAACACGAGAACCAGTTTGTAGGAGCGACTCGTGTTCTCTTTCTGAGTGACGGGGACGGATCCAGTGCCAAGAGAGAAGTCGACAATCTGATGAAATACACGAGGGATAAAGGGCTAGGTCTGTGGCTTCTTTTGTAAGTGAACAGTCCGCTTCACCGCAAGTTTGTTTTTGGACACATTGTTTGTTATTAGCGTTTGTGGCATGGTTTTGCTAAGTTGTGATTTCATTCGTCATCATACAAACATGGTTTGCTGTGTTTTGGTTCAAAGGTATTAAACTACTTCCTCTCATATCTCTGTCGATTGTGTTCCTAGATTTTTGCATTTGGAGCTGTAAGTTTAGCAAAGACATCGGGTACACCTCGTCCATTGATAATATACATGGCGCGATGTTGAATGTCCTGTTGCTTACTCTTTTCGGAATGATTTTTGACAAGACTGTTTGGACGATTGGCTTCAGTATAGTGCTCGATTTCTTGTAACAACGACAACAACAACAACAACAACAACAACAACAATAACAACAACAAGAACAACAAGAACAACAACAGCAACAGTAACAACAGTAACAGTAACAGCAACAACAATACCGATAACAACAATAACAACAATAACAACAATAATAATAACAACAACGACAACAACAGCAACAGCAACAACAACAACAACATATTACGTACATACCACCACGAACACGATAATCAACTTTTCACTAAAATCTTTTCCTCCGTTTGTTCTCTCTCAAGGCTTGTCCTTCATTTCCGTCCGTCTCTTAGGGGAACTGCGTCACTCAAGGAGATTGCTGACGCGGGTGGAGGGAAATTCCTTGAGGCACTAGATGCGTCTGCATTCGAAGAAACTCTGCAGCAATTTGGAGCTGTCAGCTGCGTTGAACGCCGCGCTCCTGATCCGGACAAACATGAAACTTCGGCGTCCTCTTCTTCCTCATCGTCCTCGTCTTCCTCCTCCTCCCTCTACTCTTCTTCCTCTTTATCCTCTTCTCTCACTTCCACAAAGAAGCGAAAGTCCATAAAATCGAGGAAGATGGATGCAACCGTCCAGAATTCTGTTGGAACAAAAAAGCAAAGAAAGCTGTGACTCGCGTTGTCATTGGGTCTCCGAAGACATCTTGACGCATGCTGAGATAAATTGGAATATCTTGCCCCCGCACCCTCTCAAGAAATCACGACCCCATGAATATTTCAAGCATACCTGGACTTCCAGGCTTTTTTTCTTCAAAAGTTAAAATATGTCAAGCTCTTGGTGCAATTTCCTAAGAAAGGCAGTGGAATTTTGAGAGTAAGGAGTAGAAAGGAAGCAGAATCCTGAGTGAGAAAGCCGGAGGGTGAGGTCGTAAATTCACTGGACTACTGGTCACCTCGCGGTTGAACGAAAAGACGAATGATTCATACTTGAACAATCTCAGGCTCGAATGAATTCAATCTTCGGCCCGCAGGGCACATCAGAGTGGACAGAATTTGTGAGTCCCGATGTACGACCCTGATTAGAAAATTTATCAACTTTTTTGGAATTGTGAATAAAAAATATCACTGAGTAACTTCAAGTTTCTGACTCGGTATAATAAATTCAGGAAGCCGGCCGAAAATTCGTTTGAAACTGTCAGTTTTTCCGAAAAAATTATGTGTTTACCCCCCTTCCCCCCCCCCCTCCAAAAAAAACAAAAAAACAACTTTAAAAAAAAAAAAAAAAAAAAAAAAAAAAAAAAAAAAAAAAAACGGGGGCCGCCCGATTTTTTTTTTACGCAAGCACTGTTTTACTTGCCACTCGTAGAGCTGAGTGGGAAGCAGAAGAGATAAAATGGAAGAGGTATCAAAAGATACAAAAAGAGAAAACATGAAGGCTCCGGCAAAAAAAACTAGAAGGGAGAGGGTGGGTTGTTCTAAGGCCCAACCCCCCCTCTTCGTTTTGAATTTCACTATGTTTTGCCATTTTTGACATATCTGTTCATATAAGAGCCAAAACAACATTATCCCCCGTTTTTTACACGGGTAGTATATGGGGCCACTTCGGCACACCCACTCAGGACACTCTGCACAAAAACACAAAAAAAAAGTGATTTTCTGTGTTTCTTATTTTCCCGATTTCGCTCTTTTACGACTTTACTCCAAAACCGCAACATCGGCATCAGCTCCTCGACATTCATCAAAATTATCAACAATGTTTGCTGAACATGGCGGTGCTACAGGATACGCTAGGAGCTCTGATGCCCGTGCACGTGAATGAGGTCTGGGTAGGTGAGGTGCAGTCCTGGCTAAGCACACACTGCCAGCCGGCGATCTTCCCCGACATACTATCGCTAGCCGTCAACCGCCGCTGGCTGGACAGGCTGGCCGCGTACCTGGTAGATACGGAACGAGAAAACAGCAACACAGGTTTCTGGGTGTGGTGCATGGAGGTCCTGCTGTGCGCAGTGTCGGAAGGGTCCGTGGCGGGGTGCGTTTCCTGCGCGTCCTCCCCACAAGTGGCAGTGTACGCCCTGCGCTTCTTGTGGGCTTGTGCCAGGGTGCACTGGCGTGCCCAGGGCTGGGTGGCCCTGTGCGGGCTAGGAGCAGAAGAGGACGACGCCGAAAGCTGGGGAAGTTGAAAACTATAGGGCAGATAGTCGCGCTTTGGCTCACCTCCTCCATGCGCCTATGCTACAATGAATTGCAATCTTGGACCCCGGGCCACTGGCGCTGCTGCTGCTGCACCGGCGACGGCGGTCGTGCCGCCTCCCCGCCGCCAAACGGCCGTGCACTGGGGCTGGTACAACCCCGACGGCAGTGTGCGCTTTTTTAATCCAGAGCTTGAGGAAGTGATAGAAGCCGAGTTCCAGCGTCGCCTCGATGTTGGCGATGCCGCCTCCCGCGTGGCGCAGGGGAACCTGCTTTTTTCTGTCCAAGGCAATCATTATGAACTGGATTTTGGCCAGGCCAAGGTTACCAGCAAACAGAACGGGACAGAACGCGAGGCGCGGCGCTTCGAGGTCTCAATGGTGCGCGTCGGCGCCGGGAACTGCCACTGGCTAGAGCCGACGCCGGCGGACGGGCGCCAGGAAGAGGAGGGAAAGGTCTTAGCAGCTTTTGAGCAATCCTTGGGGGCAGACGCCGTCGTGGCTTGGCTCGAGCGCGTGAACCGCCCCTCCCTAACAAGGCTTTTCCAAGCCACCAAAGAGCTGCTCAAGGAACAGGGACCAGTGGAGGAAAAGATTCTTTTCCACGGCACCCAGGACATTCACGTAGAATCGATCTTACGAAACGGCTTGCTGCCCAAATTCTGCGTCAGAAAGAAATACGGGCACGGGGTCTACTTTGCAACAGAACCCAAAGACACCTGATTCTATAGCTCGCCGGGCCACGACGGGCTTTACACGGTGCTGGCCTGTCGCGTCCTGGTCGCCCCCGCTGTTGTACCCCCACGTCCGGACCTCCGCGTGATCTACAAGCCAGGGAGTAAGAGCGCCGTCTACGCCAACTTTGTCGATAAGCTACAAAGCCCCAGCGTGTATGTGTCGACGCATGACCACCAGGCTCTACCCATTTACCTGATCCGCTACAGATTGCAACCTGCCTGGTTTGACAAACAGCTGCGGCTGAGCTTTAACCCGCCTTCCTCTTCCTCGGACACAAGATAAAAAAAATGATTTTAATAAATACTAACGCTATGAGAGAGAGGGGGGGGGCGCCCCCCCCCCCCCGCGCCTTGTTTTGTCTGTTCTTCTTGGCTTTCTTTCCTTTGCACCTCTTTCATTTGTCGGGGGGATACAATATAAGAAGACCAGCTACAACCAGCACCGATGTTGCTCTTTCTGCTGCTAGTCCGACCTTCGTGGGGAAGTTGCGACTGCACCGACTGCGCAGGCGCGATAACCGTGAGCGACCCTGCCTGGCTTCCCGCGCCCAGCGCCTGCTCTGGCCAGAACGAAGCTTTGGTCGTGACTGAACTGCGCGTTGCTTCGACGGACGGTTCTATTTTCGACGTGACAAGCTGGGTGAATTCAAGCCAGCTGCAGTATTATACTGCTCTGAGCGACGCCGGTGTGACATGCTTCAACAAGGCGCTCGGGCTGGACATCGACATCGGCATCACGGCTGACATGCGCTCCCAAGTCACGTGTCGCAACAGCGTGCTTAGCTGCCCCTTGGTTTACGACCTCCAATACGCCTGTCGCAAGCTAGAAGCCTGCCCCTGCACCGCCTGCAATCACAACCTGTCTGTGGCCGCGGGCGGTTTTCAGAAACTCAGCCCTGATCTTGACTGTAAGGATGGCGTCTTAATCGAACAACTGCAGGTTCGGTCACTGAATGCGGGGCGCACGCTGTACCCTGACCAGTTTATCATGTACGTACAAACAGATCCTGATCCACAGGCGGATTTGTATCTAGCAGGACCATCGTGTCCAGACCCGAGCTCCTGCTTCTCTTACAGCAATCCTAGTCGCGAGTACATCAATAGCTCCAATATCTACGTGTTTTTCCATTGCCAGAACGCAGAACACCCCTGCCTCCTTGAGTACGTGGGCAAGGCGCGTTATCGCGACCTAGCCGTCGCAACCAGCGACGCTAGGTCCCTTAAACCCCGCGCGTGGTTGCTGGCGCTTGCAATGATTAGCTTGTCAATGTTTTTTAACTAAAAAGCTTTTTTTTTCTGCACTTTGAACTTTACACCAATCTGTGGAAGGAAGTGTGAGCTTGGGAAGTTTAGTGCTGCCGAAATCCAAGTCCGCCTCTGTGCAGCTGAAGCCTTCGGCAACGGCAAAGTCGCAAAGGTTTCCGCAATTTTTAAATTCAATTTTGAGAGAACCGTGGACTTTCCATTCGGCGGGCAAGCTTACATACTTTAGGGCGGGCAGTGCCCTCAGGTTTAAATTCAGAGACTTACAATCCAAAACTCCTGTAAAAACGAGCTCGGTCAGCCCTGGACAGCCCTCGATGCTCACCGTAATGCTCTCGTGAGCCGCCCAGCTCGCGGGGAAACGTAGCGATTTTAAAAGAGACAAATTTCTGAGCTTAAGGATTGCCGATTCACATTTCCACTCGTTGGCCACCTCGGCCTTGAGTTCCGAACAAAGTCGGAGGTCGGCCAGTTGCTTACAATCGAGTATCTCAATTGTCATGGCTTCTTCCACCTCCCAGCGCGCTGGAAACCGTACAGATCCTAAACCGTCCAAACCAGCAGCAAGTCTGAGACGTGCCGTTTGCGAAACGAGGTTTTGCGCCAGCTTGATTTCTGTTAAACTGCTGCAATCCTCGACGGTAACCCCCAAGTGTTGCGCCGCACTGAGCTTACTGGGCAGTCTAAGGCTGCCTAGACTATAAAGAGAACGCAGCACCACGTCTACGTTGTTTTTCGCACACAAGCGTGTTAAATCGATTTTTTCGACAGAACACAACTCGATATGCACGCCGATCTCGTGCAGTATTCCCCGCGTAGGGGGTAGGCTAAAGCTTTCAATGGCCAAATCGTAGAAATATATTTTGGCCACCTTAGCACAAAGATAGGACGGCAGCGTTACCTTTTTTAGTTTGTCACAGTAGACGATCCGCCATGAGGCATGCTCCACCCGCTCTGCGGGCTTCCTCACTGTCAGGATGTGCTCAAAGGTCTTTAGGCGACAGTTTGTCACGGCAAGTTTCTAGCTGCCCGCTGTGGTGACTTGCATACAATTAACCTTAGATGAACCTAAACCTACGCTTAAACTTAGAGGTTGTGCGTTGTCTGCCGCAGCGGATACCTCGATGCACCGTAGCGCCAGGCAGTTCATCACTTCGAGGCAGGTATTGGGGCTGCCAGCCTCGCGGGCGCCACCGCCGACAGCGGGCTGCTTCCAGGCCAAATGTTCTAACATCGGGCTCTCGGTTATTTTTATGGCCGAGTTCTCTCCTACATTGACGCTGCTTAAGCCAAAGGAGAGATAATTGGTCGTGGCACCCGTTACCCGCAGCGTTTCCTTTTGTTTGAGCTCCAGCGCGAGATCCCGCAGGCACAGGTGCAAACATCGAGGAAGCCGCGCAAAATCAAAGAGGGCATGTTCACCGTGGTCAGCGTCCCCCAGTGCGCAGCTTGCCGCCCCGTGCAGGAAACGACCAGCCTCTTAAGAATGATACCGGGCTCGGGCTCGCTTGGCACAAGAGCCCTCACCGCCTTTTCCATTGCTTCCCACGGCCACGGGGCAGCCCCGCCAGCTGTTTGTGCCAGTTCGGAAGTGATATTAGCAAGAGGCAAGGGGAACAGCCTTAGACTTAGTTTGGCGCTTCTTAGCTCTTCTACCACACTATCCCATTCCTTGTCGTCCGTCAGCCTGAGATCACTAGTCGGATACCCAACCGTCTTCCCGTACATTATACCAATTACCTTCTCTTGCCAGTTTTGCTCGAAGAATTCACTCTTTAGTTTGTTGAGCTCCGAGTTTGGTTCTTTGAAGTGGCGCCACGCCAGATAGCAAGCCAGTAGCGTGCATTTCCTCTCTTGGACCTGTAGGCGGCGGTGGTTCTTACTAGGCAAGCTCCGGTTGGTTGTAGAAAGAAGAGATCTGTCCTGATCGCCAAGGAATTTTTCGAGCATTTCAGTAAGGTCATTGCATTCCCAATACCGCCTGCCGGACATCGCAACTGCCCCGTGTTTGGCAGATTCACCTTTGCTAATTTACACCACAGTAACTAGCAAATGAACGAGAGTACAAGGACTCCCGCGAAAAAAAACGCGCGCCAAATTTTTTTGTGCTGCGCAAATGACAAGTCTTGCGCACTCCCTCCTCCTTCGAAGAGAGGAGGGAGCGGGAAGATAGGGGGGAGGGGGAGAGAAGGGGGAGAGGGGAGAAAGGGAAGCGGAGGAAAAAAGGGGGAAGGGAAGAGAACGGGGGCGCCCCTCTCCCTCCCCCCCTCCCTCTCTCTTCCCCTTTAAACAAACGAAAAGGGGGAGGGGAGGGTTTTCCTCCCCTTCTTTTTCAAACAGGCTTTTTCTCTTTCTCTTTCTTTCTTCTTTTTTTTGCACCAAATTTGTCGCCAAATTTGCGTATGTGTGCGCCGGAATGATATGACGGGAAAAGAAGAGAAAAAAAGGTGGAGAGGCGCCCCCACCCTCTGTGGGCTCCGAAAAAAAGTTTCTCAGTGTCAATTATAAGACTTTGTCGAGCTTTAATAACAAAAAATTCATACATTCTTGACGCGCCCGCCTTCCCAGTGCTAAGATTAAAACTATGGCAAGTTTTTTTATACTCCTCCCCCTCCTCTTCCCTTTTTTTTCAAACAGGATTTTTCTCTTTCTCTTTCTCTCTTCTTTTTTTGCACAAATCTGTCGCCAAATTTACGCATGTGCGCGCCTTGAGTCTCGACAAAGAAGAAAGGAGGGGGGGGGGGGGCTTAGTTGAGGCGTTTCATATATTTTTTTCGGTAGCTTCTGCACTCTCTCTCCCCTTCCCCTGTTCTTTGAGCCCCCCGGGCTCAGGGGGCTCAAGGGGAAAAAGAAGAAGAAAAGGTGGGGGGGGGGGGGCGCTGTGGGCTCCAAACAAAGTTTAATTATTTTTGCCCCCCTTCAGCTCGTGCTGGCGGGGCTGGTTTCTCAGTGTCAAGTATAGACTTTGTCGAGCTTTAATAACAAAAAATTCATACATTCTTGACGCGCCCGCTTCCCAGTGCCAAGATTAAAACCCTGTCAGGGATTCTTTTATTGATTTTTTCGTGTAAATTCTTAGCGCGCCCCGGCCCTCTCCCAGTTCTATGGCAGTGACAGCTCTTGTTTCCTTCAAGTTTCCGTCTTAGTTTTCAGTGCCAAGATTAAAACTTTGTCAAGGATTTTTTTATTATTTTTTTTGTACGTCCTAGAGCACCCCCGCCGAAAAACCTGGAAACACTGCCTTTTCCGGTCGTATCATAGTCGTGCAAGTTAGTTTTGGTCGAAGAATTCACGCTTTAGTTTGTTGAGCTTTGTCCTGATCGCCAATGAATTTTTGAGCATTTTAGTAAGGTCATTGCACTCCCTATACCGCCGGCTGGACATCGCACCTGCCGGTACTTGGCAGATTCACCTTTTGCTAAGCGACTAGGAAGAAATCTAGCAGGTCTCACGGCGCCGGTTTTGCTTTCGTCCGTCAAGCTGCAACATCTGTCGCAGGCTCCCAAAGCCTGACACCAACAACTGTCGGTGTACCTGGGCCTGCCGCTTTATTGCAAGGCCTTCTGGATGATTGATGAATACGGCGGAGACCACTGCGATGCGGACCGGCTCGCGCGTGCCTTGGACAAGATTAAAATTTTCTCAGTGATTTTATGAGTTTTTTCTTGCACCTTTTTAGCGCAAAATTTACCAGCCGCTCCGGTCTCTTTGCTTGGGGTAACATATGTTTTCCCGCGGAAGAAAATGCGCGCCAAAATTTTTTTTGTTGCGCAAATGACAAGTCTTGCGCGCTCCCTCCCCCTTCGGAGAGAGGAGGGAGCGGGAAGATAGGGAGGAGAGGGAGAGAAGGGGGGAGGGGACAGAAAGGGGAGCGGAGGAAAAAAGGGGGAAGGGAAGAGAACGGGGGCGCCCCTCTCTTTCTTTTTTTTTTGCACAAAATTTGTCGCCAAATTTGCGTATGTGCGCGCTCTAAATTGATATGGCCGAAGAAGGCAGTATTGCCAAAAAAGCATGGAAACGCTGCCTTTTTCGGCCATATCACAAGCACAGACCGCCAAACCACCTTTGCTAAAAGCGCCATCAAGAAAGTACCAGAAAGAAATGTACTCGTTCAGCCAGAGTCTCGATTCCAAATTAATTAACCAAGTCTAATCTCCCTGTCGAATTAAGTCATCAAGTTGAGAGAGACTTTGGCGCCCGTCATTTCAACTAACGGAGCCAGAAGCTGCGTTCGCAGCTGCTTCCAGTGGGTGTGGGTGTAGTGCGCCGACAGGGCCGCATCCACGCGGAGCGCCAGCTCTTGGCACAGCAGGTCCAGACGTTGCGAGTGCTTTCTGTCTTCGAGCACATAGCCTGAAATTTTGCTAGGCAATGCCTGCCTGCACTGGTCGTGCCTGAGAGCCGCCAGGGTTTCTTTGAGCTCGCACAAGATCCTGTTCAACGGAGGGTACACGGAACCCTTGTACGCCGCCGCCTCGAGGCGATCAAACAGCATCGCCACGTAACCTGCCAGCCTGCGCCGCACCTTGCTGCCCTGGAACCACGGGCGCGCATAGGGCCACACGTCGTTAGCGAACGGCATCGTGTTTTTGGCGAGGATCGCAAGCGGTCGCTCCGAACGCGCCGCGTCGCCCAGCGTGCCGGAGCAGACCAGGAACGTCCACAGCTCGGGCCACACCCCCGGCGGAGCGGCGCGGCAGTCGCCCGCCCGTGCCGGCGCGCGGCGAGCGGAAGTAACGTATAATCGAAAATTGGCCCCGCAGCCCGTGGGTAGGCAGCGCGGGCCCGCGCAGAGGCCACAAGGGCGGAGGTGAGAGCGCGTCTTGGGTTGCATCGCGGGACGGCAGGTCAAGCAACCAGAAGCGGCCGCAATGGAGCGGCACGCCCAAGGAGCACAGCCCGTGCCACACTAGGCGCTGCAGTTCAAAAAGGCCCGGCAGATAACATCGCGTTTGCTCCCGCAGATAAATTTGAAGCCGGAAGCTGTGGAAAGAAAACTCTCGGGTGGCGCCGAGCGCGCCCGGCCTCGCGAACAGGCGCTGGTAAGACCGGCCCCAGGCCAAGATCCGCTGGCGCTGCACTTCCCCGGCAGGGGGGTCGTCGTCGGCGGCTGCGGCGGGTGGGGGCCGCAGGGCCAGCGTGAGCCCCAGCCTGGACGGGGGGCGCAGCCCGCCGCTCCAGAGCTGTGCCAGGACGGCGCCGGCGGGGTGTTCGTCCTGCGAGTGCCAGGGCGGGCCACGGTCGACTAGCGTCAAGTGCGCGGGCGCCAGGAGCCGCAGGGCCTCCAGGTCGGCCACGCTCGGCTGGTCCCACAGATCGAGTCTGAGCAGCCGCAGCTCCAGAAAAGAAGGAGAGGCGCCCCCCCGGGGCAGGAGCGCCCGGCGCAGCTGCTCCAGAACGCCGCGCTTCCACCGAGCAATGCGTTCGTAGTTAGGCCGTTCCGAAGTGTTGTCCAGGCAGACGCCCAAGCCGAGGACATAGGTTTGCAGCGCGGGGGTGCAGGCGCGGTCCCAGTCCAGCCCGCCCGCGTCTTCGTCGCGAGCGAGTTGCTGCAGCAGCAAGATCAGGTCTTGCGGCGGCAAGCCGCCCCCGGCGACCACGCGCTGCAGCCGCGGCCAGCACACCGCCCGCGGCCCCACCGGCAGCACCAGGCCTTCTTCTACGTCTGTGACGTAAGCGCCTTCGAAACTCGCCAGGACTTCGCACACCTCAAGCGTCGGGGCCAAGATCTCAAAGCCCTCGCCCCACAACCGAGGGTCGCTGCAGTCGACCAGTCGCAGGCACCGCAGGGGCGGCACGGGGCCCGGCTGCGGCCACAGCGCGCTGACCCCGTGCGGCCCAAAGTACATCGAGTCAAGGTGCAGTTCTTGCAAGCCAGGGAGCAACAGGCGCAGCGCCTCTTCGACCGGCGGCCTGATACTGGCTGCAAACTCTTCCAGCTCACACTCGTTCCGTAGCGTGACAGACAAAGCCTGGAGCGGCCCCGCGCCACAGTCTGCCCAAGCCCCCAAGAGCTCGGCGGCCGCGTACGAGTCGCAGTCCAGGGACAGGCGCGTGACGTGGCGGAACCAGGGAAGGGCCAGCTGCAACAGGCGTCGCTTGCGCGGGAGCAGCGGGGCCTGTGCGGGGTTATGGTCCCGGTCGTACTCGAGCGTGAGCGACGTGCAGAGCTGAGGGTAAACCTCGGCAGCCGTCTCGGCGGCCGCCACGACTTCTTCGGGCAGGTCGGTCTGGGACGTGGCATCGTTTAGGGCCAGCGCTAGCCACCGCTGCTGCAACAGGTAGGCACGTAGCTGCTGCTGCCAGGCCCTCGACGTCCGCAGCAGCGACACTAGTTCCTGTCGCGCCAACAGTCCAGCCCCGTGCGAGAAGAACACTTCCTGCCAGCCGCTCAGGGCACTGGAAACGCCGGTGCGGTGGCGCTTGCGCGGACGCATCTTCTCCTAGCAAAAAAAAGGGGAAAAAAATTCTTTTTTTGTTGTTTCACCCCCCTCCCCTTTTTTGTTCAAACAGGCTTTTTCTCTTTCTCTCTTCTTTTTTTTGCACCAAATTTGTCGCCAAATTTGCGTATGTGTGCGCCTGGCATGATACCAAAAAGAAATGTACTCGTTCAGCCGGAGTCTTGCCCTTTCCCTGTTCTTTGAGCCCCCCGGGCAGTGTCAAGCATAAGACTGTGTCGAGCTTTATCAAGGGTAAAATTATTTTTTGCGCCTCCCTGCCCCTTCCCCGAAAAAAGGCAGTATTGCCAGAAAAGCCTGGGAACGCTGCCTTTTTCGGCCATATCATATGCACAGACCGCCAAGCCGCAATATTTTGCGCCATCAAGAAAGTACCAAAAAGAAATGTACTCGTTCGGCCGGAGTCTCGACAAGGGGGAAGGGGGGGGGGGGGGGCGCCCGGCTTAGTCGAGGTGTTTCATATATTTTTTTGGTAGCTTCTGCGCTCTTTCCCTCCCCCCCTTGCCCTTCTTTTGTTCTTTGAGCCCCCCGGGCGTGGTCAAGGCCAACATGATCCTCGATCCGCCGTAGTCGAAAGTGTCGGGCAATGGAGGGCAAGTTTGTTAATAAAAGCTGTCGATTAAATTTTTTTTTGTCTTTTAATTAAAAACAAAACTACCCGGCAGGTAGCTGCGCCGCAGCATCGAACGCAGTCATTGCTTGTCCTGCAGCGATGTAGTCTGTGACAAATCACGAAATATACCCTCCCGACACTCCTTGGTCACTGGGCGCATCTGCGCTTCGTGGCGTTTGCCACACAACAAACAACGAGAGGCATGCCGCTCCCCGAACCCTCCCCTAACTCCTCCCAGTTCGCTGGCATAGTTTGGGGGCAACGTGCAATGGGCGAAGGTTTGGTGCGACAAAGAGATCTGCGCCGCAAAGGCTACCGGGTGTCGGCGGCGCAGCCG
Source organism: Paulinella micropora (assembly GCA_019918135.1). Lineage (NCBI taxonomy): Eukaryota > Cercozoa > Imbricatea > Euglyphida > Paulinellidae > Paulinella > Paulinella micropora. The sequence goes on along the minus strand of WBZZ01000942.1, from coordinate 6,624 downwards.
TGGCGCCAAGAAAGTGTGAATTTTTTTATTATTATTAAAGCTCGACGGTCTTAGACTTGGCACCGAGAACTTATATGTTAACAAAGCAAACTCCGCGAACCTGTACAGATTTCATGTCAACGACGCAAAACGAGACTACACCATCCTTGCTCCTGTGAGAGGTATGCAAGAGGTCGGCCTAGCTGCTATTTGGGCTACCGGGAAAGGGCCAGCTTCGGTTGCGTCCTATGGCAACAGGCTTTTTATTGGTGGCTACAATGATGGCTGCGTGCGCGTGTTTCGCATTAGCCCCCGGTGTCGCCATAATAACAAATACGGCCAGGTTCATACAAAAAAAAGTTTTATAAAAATAAAAGCTCGAAACAGTCTTGTACATGCTACTGAAAACTAAGAGCCAGAGACAAGTCCTCCCCTTTACCATTCTTCACTTGTAGATCAGGACGTAGGATGCGCAATGGCGCCACGTCGGATTGAAGTGAAGTCGTAATTTTACCATTCCGCAGGTCAATTATACGCAATTGTTGGAGCCTAGCCAACCAAGGCAAATTGAACAGTGCGCCATACCCCTCGGTTAATTCTAAGCGCTGGATTTTGGTTTGTACAAGCAAATGGCACAAGTCTAAATCATGCGTAAAGCCCTGCAGACAAAGGCGACGAAGCTCGCACCCAGTAAAGCCCCTGAGGTCGCTCAAGGACATGCAATCAGTGATGACCAACTCTCTTAAATTCCCTGGCAATCCGTTGAGGTCGACCAAACAAAAGGCACGTTTAATCTGGAGGCTCTGGAGAGAGGCTAGATGCGAAAACAAGTCTCCGTTGCGCAGGCACGCTCCTTCCAGCACGAGGTTTTGCAGCGTGCGGTTGCGCAGCGCAAAGGTGGGGCCTAGCTCGCGCTGTGATTTCCAGCCCAGCATGCCGAAAGTACCAATCAAGTGTAAATGCTGCAGTTGGCTGGTGGCGATGTAGTCCAACAATTCCTGCAAATCAGCGGCACAGCTAGCGCCGAAGCACATCCGCAGACTGTACAAGTGCTTTAAACGCCGCAGCTGTGCACAGACCTCGAGCCCCACGTTGTCCTGTGCGAAAAGTGTAGGGTACGGAGTTCGCGCAGCTCGCCTAGCCCGTGGTAAATGGCGGCATGCGCGCATTGTTCAGGCAGGTAAAGTTCACGCAGGGACGCATGCAAGGAGGAAAAGCGCAAGAGCTCGCTTAGGTAGTCACAAGAGCTGTCCTTGAGGTCTAGTGTTGCGAGCAGTGGACACTGCGACAGCCAGTTCAGCGGAGGTAGCCGGCGACAGTAAAGAAAGCGTAGGGTTCGTAGCTTGCGCAGACCCGCCAGAGGAGAAAGGTCTGTAAGCTGGCGGCAATTTTGCATCTCTAGCTCCTGCAATTCCGTGAGACACGCAAGGCCCTGCGCCGTCCTGGAACAGCGTTGGCCATTCCAGGACACCAGCCTAAAAGCGGTTGTGAGCGGAAAACGGTGTACACAATCCCACACATCTCCCGTGTTCGGGCGACGACCATTCACAGTCACAGGTCCCAGCATGCAGCCGCGTTGAACCAACTTGAGCAGCGAGGGCCACGGAGGGAAACACTGGATTTCCAGCCGCACAGGCCAGGGGGATTCGGGCGCTCCGTGACCCAGAAAGCCGGCCCGGCTAACGCGGAGTAGACGAAAAAGCTCTACGTGCGCTAAGTATTTGAAAATCACTGGCAACAAATCTTTGGGCAATTCACAACTTATCTCGTCACTTGTGCGCGCTCTTTTGCGCCCTTTTGTCCTGGCCAGCTGCATCTCGTCTTTGTTCAAACTTCTTATAACCTAGCTCAGCACGTGTAGAGGGGGGAGTGGGGGCGCTGTCATGTCTATCTCTTAGTACTGCGCTTGGGCGAGGGGGGGGGGGGGGGAGAGGTCTGTTCTCCCTCCTCTTACACACACCAAACTCTGGTGACTGAAAAAAAGTGGGAGGGTGTACTCTTTCTCTCTCATCTTCCCCCCCCCCCCTTCCCCTTCCCCTGTTCTTTGAGCCCCCCGGGCTCAGGGGGCTCAGGGGGGAGAGAAGAAAAAGGGGGGGGGGGCGCTTTCCCCCCCCCCTTCAAATTTGGGGGGGGGCTAAACAATGAGAGGGGGGGGGGGGTGCCCCGGCATGAGCTCAGTGGCATCTTATTAGTTTTGTTTCAGTTCTGCCCCCCTGTTCTTTGAGCCCCCCGGGCTCGGGGGGCGGAGTAGAGGAGAGGGGAGGCACAAGACAGATTTAAGGGGGATAGGAAGGGGGGGGGGGGGGACAGGGAGAAGGGGGGAGCGCTCCCCTTCTGTATAAGAACTGGGAGCGGGAGAGGAAAGGGACAGGGGCATAGAGGGAGGCGTGTCAAGAAGGTGCGCAAAGACTTTTTTTTATTAAAGCTTGACAAAGTCTTACACTTGGCGCTGAGAACTAGGACAGGAAGAGGGAAGAGATAGAGGGGGGCGCTAAGAAGATGTGCAGAATAAATTCTTTTTATTAAAGCTCTGCAGTCTTACACTTCTGCACTGAAAGCTGAGAGAGGGAGAGGGAAGAGGCAGGGGAGGGGGAAGAGCATGAATCGTCTTAGTCCACTATCTGAGAATCGGTAGCGGGAGTCGGAAAGGGGGGGGGGCGAGGGCGGGGGCGCGCTAAGAACGTACAAAAAAGAATTAATTAAAAAATCATTGACAAAGTTTTAATCTTGACACTGAGAACTAAAGAGAGGAAGAGGGAGTAGGGGGAAGGGGAGCGCCAAGAACGTGTGAATTTTTTTATTAAAGCTCGACAAGGTTTTACACTTGGCACTGAGAACGATGAGAGAGGGAAGAGACAAGGGAGGGGGGAGCTCGAGTTGTCTTAGTCTCTCCCCTCCCGTCTGAGAACAGGGAGCTGGAGAGGGAAAGGCAGGGGAGGGGGAAAGCACGATCTGTCCTTGCCCCACATCTGAGAACGGGCAGCGGGAGAGGGATAGGGCAGGGGGTAACAGAAGAATTTTGGATATAAGGGGAAAGCGCGACCCTCCCCCGTCTAAGAACGGGGAGCTCACACGGGGGGGGGGGGGGGGGGGGGGGACTAAGACGATCCGTGCCCCTTCTTCGCTCTTCCTTTCTTAGTTCTCAGTGTCAAGTCTAAGACTTTATCGAGCTTCAATTCAGCGTATTATTTTTCTTGCCCTCGTTCCCCATCCCCCGTTTCCTGCCCGCTCCCTGTTCCTAGAAGGGCGCTTTGTTGGCGCGCCAAAATTAAAGGCTTTGTCATGGATTTTTTTATTAATTTTTTTTTTTGTATTCTTAGCGCGCCCCTGTCCTCTCCTTTCCCTCTCCCGCCCCCTGTTCTCAGACGGGGGTGTGATACGGTCAAATTGTGGAAGTGATATAGCTAAGAAAGGAAGTTCTGCCGGAAAAACCTGGAAGCACTGCCTTTTCCGGTCGTATCGTACAGTCGTGCAAAACAGCAAAACTTAGCGCCAAATGAACGGGCCGCTCCGGTCTCTTTCCGCGGGGTTTTAGCGGTCGTTTTCCCGCGGAAAAAACCGCGCGCTAAATTTTTTGTTGTTGCGCAAATGACAAGTTTTGTACTACGAAGCCGGGCGCGAGGGGGAGGCAGGTGGGCGAAGCATTCCCCTCCCCACCCTCCACTGCTAACAATGTTTTCATGTCTGAGCCACGAGCTGGAAAGCCAACAATCTGTGGAGCTGCTGACACGTGTTATTGAGTCCATGCGTTGGTTAGTTTTGCTTGAAGTAAGTATCAATTTGTTGCTCTCCTATGACACGTGATAACAGCTCGACGAGTACCAGACGAAGCTTACATGCAAACACCGTGAGGGGAGACTCTGAGGGCTTAGCGCAGCAGCGACGCAGCTCTCTACGTTCACGTGCAAAAAAATCTTTCCCTGTCTGTAATAGTGTTTTCTGTATTGTTTGGTTTGCCAAACAGCCAGACGACCAGGCACAGGTCTATACACGAAACTCGCACCCTTCTTTCTCTTGGCACACACTCCTCCCTCCCCCTCTCCCCCCCCCCCGAGACGGGCCTCCATGCGGCCGAAGCCGCGCACGTAATCTTCTCAGGAAATCTCTTCTGCTGTCGATAGACCTGGCTCGAGCCTTTGCCCTTTTGTCCCCTGCGTTTGCCACCCGCCACCCCTCGACCCCAACCGAAGGTCCCCTTTTCCGTATATAGATCCACTTGCGCAGGGGCGGGGGCGGGGGCGGGGGGCGGGGTGCCACCTGTGGCCTGTGATGTATGTCTTCATATAATATTATCAATACATTTCTAATACATTTTTTCAAAGATGTATTAAAATAGTACGGAGATATATATCACGGGCCACAGGTGGCACTCCGCCCCTCCGCCCCCGCCCCCGCCCCTGCACAAGTGGATCTATATACGGAAAAGGGGGCTTTCGGTTGGGGTCGAGGGGTGGCGGGTGGCAAACAAAGGGACACAAAGGAAATGGTACTAGCCATGCCTATCGGACTTAGAATACTTTTAAGTTTGTGTGTTCTTCAGCGAGAAAATTAGCAGGAAGGGATGGGAGGGAGGGGGGGAGAGGGGGGGGGGGGGGAGAGTGTGTGTGTCGGAAGGGAGAAAAGGGAGGGGTGCGCACGGCAGCACGGGCTATTCAATTTCAGAAGAAGAAAGGACGGTAGTTTTCAAGAGTAATGCTAGTTTAAGCGCAAGCCAAAGTCCAACAAGCCCTAGCTTTTGGTGAATAGCATTAGTTTAATAAAGAATTGAGCAGTTTTTCTGCCAGGGTGCATGCCTCTTCTTCTGTTAATTCTAAGCACAGTGCCCCTCGTTCACGCCGGTGATTTTGGCCTTGATGTGCCGCAGCTGTTCCTCTTGAGAGACGTCTGCCACCAGACGTCTGGCCTGCAAATCCCATCGTAAATAGCATTTAAGGTCGCGCTCAAGTATGACTGTGCTCGTTGCCATAAAAAACCCGTTGCGGTTGTCCTTACACCAGATGTTGTAGTTCTTGTGCCAATCCCTGGGCTCCCAGTGCAAAGGACTCCTCACCTCATCAAGAAAGTCTTTATTTTTGACGGTATCGTAAAAGAACTGGACGTGCCAGGGGGCACTGTGAAACGCGCTATGCCAAAAAACCTCTGTGTTGTAGAGTGCGTCCTGACGTAGGTCGATCCCGTCCACTTGCGAGTCTTGCGACAGAAAAAGTTGCCAAGCTAGGACCTCGTCGGGCAGCGCACGAAGGCGTGCAAAGTATTCCTGTACCGACGCTGTGCGTATGCGGTTGGCAAATCGGTTAGACACAGGGTAAAATATATAGCGACGATCTCCCTTTTCCACGAGGACTGTGCCATGGTGATTGCTATTGAAGACATGCCCACTTGGATCCCTGACTGCGAAGAGGGGCATGAACTTGGGGTGAATGTTAAGTTTTTTCGAAGTGATCTTTTCTTTCATTGCGTTGGAGCTCACCTTGTTGTTACTATGCACTGCCTCCTCACTCACCACAAGGACCCTAAAGCCGAGATGAGAATTGTGCTTGCCCATTATTTCCTCAGGCTTTGACGACACGAAAACCCATTGTTCCCCAATGACACGTGATAACAGCTCTACTAGGGTGCTTTTACCTGACCCTTGCTCGGAGATAAAGACGCAAGCTTGTTCAGGCTTCTTTCCTTCGCGCAGCAGAGTGTACAGCCACTTAAACAGGTAGCGCGACATTTGCGTCACCCCTCCAGCCAGGATGTCGTGCACGTACTCGCGGAAAGGGGCGGCGAGCTGGTGCATGCCAGCGTCGTCGAGCCCGTTGGTTTCCATGTAGTCCCTAACTTGCAGTGTCGAAACCCGAAAGCCCGTGAACCAGTTCAGTGTATCGGTCTCGCAGTCGCTGTAGCGAGTGTTATGCAGAGCTTCTTCCCTGGGGTTTGTAAAGAAATCTATACTTTTTGCGATTCTTCGTCTGCCACTTTCGAGCCAAGCCTTACGGAGGGTGGTTCTTACACATTGGCCGAGCTTGACGACACCACGAGGCTCCCTTTCCCCCTCGTCCCCCTTGCTTTTGGCTTTGATTAAATACGGAGGAAACTTGATTTTAAGATCATCCCCTTGGTACTTAAAGTCGTTGATTGGTTTTAGTAACCACGTTTTCTCGTCCCCCTGCCCCCAGAAGATCGCGATCGCCTCTTTGCTTTGCCCTTCAATGTGACAGAGGTAATCATTCATAAACAAAGTTAGTCGTTCCACAAACTCTTCCCGGGCGTCCTCGTACCGTTCTTCGAAAATGTCTTCCCAATGATCTTGCCAAAGCGCTTCTCCTCGTAAACCTTCGCTCGAAACCCCGTCCGAATCCTCCTCTGATGAACTCTTTTCCGGGTCCTTTTCTGATTCCTCGTCCGAGCCATCTGTCTGTAATGGCCCGAACCTGCGCCCGGCGGCGGCTTCTCCTGCCCAATATTTCGTAAAAAGCTTCACTGCCTTTTTCAATATGCCTTTTTTCTCTTTGAAAGCTTTTTTCAATGTCCCAGATGGCAACTCTTGCCCGATGTAGTCCAGCTCCGCAGGCCGCGGAAGGGGAGCAAGTTGGGCTAAAAGGCGCTCCAGACGTGCTCGGTATTTCTTGTCTCTCTTCTCTGCCTTCGCGGCCTCTG
>WBZZ01000941.1:20000-26477 GCA_019918135.1 Paulinella micropora | reverse complement strand
ATTGCCACTTATACCGACACGAATGCCACTTTTCCCAGACTGGGCGGGCCGGGTGACTAATGCAAATAATGCACATCCGCAAGGGACAAAATGGCAATAGATTATCCCGCCCTGGGCAAATTGGCAGCCTGTTCTTTCAGGCCTATCGGTAAAGTAAGATGGATTGATGTACATATGTATGCAGAGAACCAACCTGGCTGATGGAGTGGTCGGCTGGTTAACAGGATCCAAGATTTGCTTGCTTGCTGCAAGAATATACGCATGTGCAAGCAAAACCACACAAACACATGTCAGAAAATAGAATTGCATCACGAAGTACAGCAGGCAGATTGAGGATGATAGATTCATCTGACCTGATTTCAGTTGTGACTGTGAAAGTTAAAGCTTCCTTGTCGCTGAGCTCCAATACCTATATATTATTAGCTGATTACAACATCGTATTCATGTTTTTTTGGTCGTGGACCTACGCACTTGAAGCATAGAGCCCGCACATTGAAAACGAAATGGTCAACAGATTCCATGAAGTCTGTGTGAAAAAGCACATGACACACATCGTATTTTTCGTCAGGAAACACAAAAATAAAAGATATACTGAAAGAAAAATATTCTGTGCATTCAAAAGACTTACTACCATCCATGAGAAAGCGATGGCTAGGCAGGCAGACTTCATGGTTGCACCATGTCTGCTCGAAAAGCCTTTTCCTGGCGAACCGGGACCAAATTCCTTTTTGTCAGCCATTCCTTGTGTCCGCCCAAAAAATTTAGTGGTAAAGTGCCAGAGTGTGCCATCAGGCCACTTTTTGAGTGGGAACCGGCTAGGCCTCCCAAAAAGGTGCCACAACCTACGCGACTCAGATGACCAAACCTCTCGTAGAGAGGGTGGATAGTATCCGAGTCGATTCCAATGGACAGGGTTATGTGACAATCAATGGGGATGATTACACGAAGTCTGCAAATGTGAGGAAGCTGGAAGAAGTGGATCTGCCCGAGTCTCTACGTCAGACATACCACGAGTGGCCTCTTTCATTTACAGACTTGGCTCCAAACATTACTACTTCTACCATCCAATTTCGAAGAAGGGATTGCCAAAGACTGAAGAATGGAAAGATTGTCCTGCTTCTGTCAACCCTTCTCAGCGCCATGACGGTAGAACAGGGCGGCCAAGGAAACCACGTGCACCACCTCCTCCAAGAACGCCATCACCCACCAGACCAAAAACAGCTGGTTCGAACAACCAAGGGGGGGTGGATTTTCAGAAATTTCCCTACAGGGGATTTTTCTGATTTTTGTGTAAGCTTGCAAAAGGACGTTTCCTGAGCAAAATTAAGTTTGAATAAGCTTGTAATTTAATTAAAACATATGTTTTTACATTATTAAAGCTTTGTTTTGGGTCTGAGCTTTGACTTGGAAGCATATAGTCACCTTTCACAAGTCCCTTGTACGGTAACATATTATTAATATATTATTTTCTTTCCAAGTAACGTACTAACCAATTATATTTAATAATGATCAATATTAATATTAATACATTAAGTAATTAAATGAATTTCAAACGAACTTTGAAGGTTAAAATGCTATGTAAGCTAGCGAAACAGTTAGTTACATTTTAGGGTAGAACTGACTACCATACATTGCGTTGGAGAAAAAGGCCATCCGAGCGTTTTCTCTGCTTCGTTCCATCTCTTGTGCTTGAATCAGATTGTGGTATTGCATCAACGCAAAATTTGTGTTGCCTGACACTGGCATGTTATTCATGCCATATGCATGTTGATTGTTCCCACTCATGTATCTGACAGCGGTTGGGAGACTCTTCTTCTTCTTGCGCTTGGGGGATTCTTCTTCCTCTGCTTCTTCTTCTTCTTCTTCTTCTTCTTCTTCTTCTTCTTCTTCTTCTTCTTCTTTTTTTTTTTCTTCTTTTCTTCTTCTTCTTCTTCTTCTTCTTCTTCTTCTTCTTCTTCTTCTTCTTCTTCTCTTTCATCTTCTTCACTTTCTTCACTTTCTTCTCTTTCTTTTTCTTAGTCCTCGTCAGTCGGCGTCCCGGCATCAGAATGGAAGGCCACTTCGTACCCAGTTGTAGTTTTGACGTACTCTTGCACCTGCTTGATCATCTCGTCCGTCATGATCTTGCCTTCGCCCCACACTCTCTCGACGCCGATCTCGTCGTGTTTCCACACGCCCACGTTGTATAGATTGTTCTTGCAGTCTCTGCGCGAGTGGCAGAACTCGACGACCTTTTCCATAATCTTGCGCTCCAGGCTCTGCCAGACGTAGGAAAAGAAGGTCGCTTCCTTGTTGGGCTTGTTTTCAGTTGTTGCACCGCCTGCCACATCTGGGCGTACTCCGCCAACATCACGAAAACAGGCAGCACGCTCTTCCATCCCTTCTGCCATTCTTTCAGGAGGTTGCACTCTATATCGGGGTCGCCAGTCACTTTTTTCCCGTTGATGACAGCCAGGAACGCGTCCTTGCCTCGCTTCTTCCCTGCATCGTTGTGCGCCCACTTGAGCTCAGCGCACAGATCCTCGATCATGGCTTCCCTGCCGCCTGGCTGCGCGTAATACGCAGCATGCTCAGGCACCTCGATCCCGTTTTTGAACATGGCTTGCACGAGCAGAGTACACGCCGCGTTCTTGATATCAAGCCACTCGTAGTAATCGCCCGCTGCCATGCGACAGATCCACTTCTTCCTCAGACCAATCGCGCACTTCCCCCAGAGCCTAGTCCCCTCGCAGCCCCTGCTCTCCGTGTATTCGATCATTGCGCTCCCGTGGCTCTTCTTGTACAAACCGATGATGTCGCTCACCTTCGCAGCCTCGTCCACTGGCAGGCGCGCCAGCGTCAGGATGTGCTGCAGCCGTTCCACGTTCACGCGCTGCTGCAGGGAGAAAGCGATCTTCTTCTCCTCCTCGCAGTCGTCTTCTGCCTTCCCCTTCTTCTTTTGAGCTTTCTTGGGCATCGTCGGACAGTCTGCACATAACACATAGCACAAGAAAATTCAAAAACACTGACAGGAAAAATTTCCCCCGTGTGTTGCGGCGCGGTAAAAAAAGTTTCGCGAAAATTTCCCCTTGTTTGCGGCGCGGTAAATTTCCGGGAAATTGTCCACATCCAGCGGTACGGCCGACAAGGGGTTCGACCCTGGCTGCTACCCACGTCCCTCGAGCAGAAACTCGAGGGTTGTGACCGAGACACGACCGACGAGGCGCGTGCCACGTCACCCTCTCCCGGCCGGCCCGGCTGTTGCCTTTTTGTCCCCGACTACTGCATTTTTTGTCCCCTGCCACCCCCGACGGGAAACCCCCCCGCCCCCTCCCCACCCCCGCCTCTCGCCTGAAACAACGAGACGGTTCGGGAAACCCCCCACCCCCCCCCCTCCTCCCTCCTTTTCTTTTTTTTTTCGATTTTTTTTAAAATTCAAAAAAAGTGTCTCAGGTGTCTCAGGCCTATCGTTTTCCCTATAGTTTATGAGACAGGCTGAGACAGACTGCCAAATTTGTCGCATAACCCGTGATTGAGACAAGAAAACGACAAATTTATCCACAACTTTTCCGGAGGGGGTAAAAAAGTACCCACCCCCCTGGGGCCTGGGGGGCCGGGGGTGTCTCAGTGTCTCAAGCCCCGGCCAAGCAGGTGTCGACTGACCCTTGTATAGTGTCGACCGACCCTTTGTACAGTGTCGACCGACCCTTGTACAGTGTCGACCGACCCTTGTACAGTGTCGACCGACCCTTGTACAGTGTCGGCTGACCCTTGTACAGGGTCGACCGACAAGCTATGGACAGGACTTTTTGCGGTAAATTTTCTTGGCACTCGACAAATTTGTCGCGTAACCCGTGATTGAGACAAGAAAACGACAAATTTATCCACAACTTTTCTGGAGGGGGTAAAAAAGTACCCACCCCCTGGGGCCTGAGGGGCCGGGGTGTCTCGGTGTCTCAAGCTTTTTGCGGTAAATTTTCTTGGCCTCGACAAATTTGTCGCGTAACCCGTGATTGAGACAAAAAACGACAAATTATCACAACTTTTCTGGAGTAAAAAAGTACCACCCCCTGGCCTGGGGGCCGGGGTGTCTCGGTGTCTCAAGCTTTTTGCGGCAAATTTTCTTGGCATCGACAAATTTGTCGCGTAACCCGTGATTGAGACAAGAAAACGACAAATTTATCCACAACTTTTCAGGAGGGGGTAAAAAAGTACCCACTCCCCCTGGGGCCTGAGGGGCAGGGTGTGTCTCGGTGTCTCAAGACTGCCAAGCAAGGGTCGACCGACAGACCCGACCGGACCCCGGAACCCTTTAATGATTAAGTCTTAAACTAGCCTTTCTTGAAGCCGGGGTGAGAGACAGAGATGAGTTCGAAGGGCGAACCTTGCTTGAAGCCGTGGTGCAGCAGCGTTTGCTCACACAGCACGTGGGCATGGTCAGAACGGCCGTCGAACAGCAGACGTCGCCCAACGTCGACCCCGAAGCAGTGGGTGCCCTTGATGACTATTGCCAGCCCTTGCGCGGGTTCGAGCAGCCTGTTGAGGCTCCTGGCGACGGTGGGCTCGCGGCAGACAGTGAGATCGGGGTTCTGTAACCAGTCGACGAAGTCGAAAAAGACGGCCAGAGACTTGATGCTCTTCCCGAACTTGCGCATCTTCTTGTTGTATTGGCGCGGCGCGTCCAGCACGTTGAACAAGGCGAAAGCTGCGCACGCGTACCTCTGGAGGTGCTTAAAGCGTTGTTGGACCTTGCTAGCAACTGCAGCCACCCCAGCCAAACCGGGCGTCAGTGCAGCTGCCTGCAAGGCCGAACCATCGCCAAGACACTTCCACGAGCCTCGCTTTGGCCACTATCTCCTCGTTGATCGTTCGCACCCACTGAGCGTGCTCTACCGGGTCATGCTCGTTCCAGGCCAGAACTGCCTCCAAGAGCTCATAGACTTTCCTGAGCTTGCCAGTGACCTGGTTGCGAAAGGTCACGCGCAGGTACTGCACACCGTCTAGTAGCATAGACGTGTCCCAGCCCACCGACTGCTCCTGGTCCTTGTCGAGCCAAGAAACTTCCTCGACACCAAGTACACGCCCCGTAGGCTGGAACCTCTTGGGGAGACCTTCTTCTGTGCCAGCCTCGCCTGCCTTCCTAGCCTTCTTCTCGGCCTGTCGCTGCTACTTGCAGGGCGCCTGGTGCCCACGTCTGCGGGCAGGCTAGTGTCCTTGACAGCCGACACTAGCACGGTGGTTGGTAGGTAGGTCTGGAACCGTCAGTACCGTCATGGCGACTGCACACACAACCACACCCAACTTCTTCAAACGTGGAGTTTTTGTCCTCTCGTCTTCACTATTCTATTCGGGCACTCGTTCTACCCCCAAGACACAAACCCCACACACCGCCGCCCTCGGACACCCATGGTACACACGACCGCCCACGGGAACATGAGACCCCCCCCCCCCACCCTACCCAGACCAACCGACCCTCGCAACTTTTTCAAACCTAGAGATAATCTCATTCCGTCTTCACCATCAGATTCAGGCACTTGTTCTACCCCCCGAAGCACCACACCCACACACACCCACCCCTCGGACACCCATGGTACACACGACCACCCACGGGAACATGCCTCGAGTACAAGGGACCGAATTATGAAAAATTGGCATAAGGTAAAAAACCAGACACTGGTTGCGGTGGACACGTGTCGCCATTGTGTGTGCGGACCGGCCGGGTCACAATTGCCACTTATACCCACACGAATGCCACTTTTCCCAGACTGGGCGGCCGGGTGACTAATGCAAATAATGCACATCCGCAAGGGACAAAATGACAATAGATTATCCCGCCCTGGGCAAATTGGCAGCCTGTTCTTTCAGGCCTATCGGTAAAGTAAGATGGATTGATGTACATATGTATGCAGAGAACCAACCTGGCTGATGGAGTCGTCGGCTGGTTAACAGGATCCAAGATTTGCTTGCTTGCTGCAAGAATATACGCATGTGCAAGCAAAACCACACAAACACATGTCAGAAAATAGAACTGTATCACGAAGTACAGCAGGCAGATTGAGGATGATAGATTCATCTGACCTGATTTCAGTTGTGACTGTGAAAGTTAAAGCTTCCTTGTCGCTGAGCTCCAATACCTATATATTATTAGCTGATTACAACATCGTATTCATGTTTTTTTGGTGTGGACCTACGCACTTGAAGCATAGAGCCCGCACATTGAAAACGAAATGGTCAACAGATTCCATGAAGTCTGTGTGAAAAAGCACATGACACACATCGTATTTTTCGTCAGGAAAACACAAAAATAAAAGATATACTGAAAGAAAAATATTCTGTGCATTCAAAAGACTTACTACCATCCATGAGAAAGCGATGGCTAGGCAGGCAGACTTCATGGTTGCACCATGTCTGCTCGAAAAGCCTTTTCCTGGCGAACCGGGACCAAATTCCTTTTTGTCAGCCATTCCTTGTGTCCGCCCAAAAAATTTAGTGGTAAAG
>WBZZ01000941.1:0-15000 GCA_019918135.1 Paulinella micropora | reverse complement strand
ATGGCTACCGTTCAAAAATTTCATGTGTATTTTTTGTATTTGTCTGCAATATTTATAACACAAAATTGAATGACCCGATCCTTCCATCACTTAGAAGGATCGGGTCGCAAGTTTCTGAGAATTTCAATGTAGTGTGTGAAGAAAACGACGCATAAAATTTTGTGATGAAATTTTCATAAATCACACACTGCTCATTCTACTTCACACAAATTTTGTTTCTGATTATTGATTTCTGCTGTCAGAAGGGTTTCAAGTGAATGTACTACATATCAAAACTTGAATAATTTGGTAGAATTTTTGCAACTATTTTTTCCAACCCAAAATTTTCCGTACCCACAAAATTGTTAGCGTCTTTTTCTCACCTCTCAGCGTACTGCGTAATGCAGGAATACGTAACCCGATCCTTCCACATACTAGAAAGATCGGGTCGAACAGCTCAAAACACAAATATTGCATTATTAAACACAAAAATCACGCATGAAATTTTGTAAATTTAAATTTCAGCGTGTTCGTACGTTCTCTCATGTGGTTGTCATACACACTCAATTTTATGCACTGATATTGACGCGTTCCTTACTTCATTATGCATTATGATGATTGACGTGATTTTTCTCTTTATATCAGCATAATGTTTACACTTCTTACGCTTTTATTTCTTTACTTACATTCCCATACTACAAAATTTTATGTGTGTTTTTCTTATTTACTCATGTAAATTATACTACATGAATACGTGACCCGCTCCTTCTAAACACTACAATGATCGGGTCAACAGCTCATTTCACAAATATTACATTAATAAACATAAAAAAATGTATGAAATTATTTTTGGGTGTGTATTACTGTATGTATGTATGTATGTATGTATGTATGTATGTATTATTGTGTGCATGTATGAGAGAGAGAGAAGAACTGCTTCTGAATTATTCCATCAAAGATGTTTGCTCGTTAGGCACTCCTAATGCTAAGATTCTCCCAAGCCTTGCACATCCTTCGTGGATGAGACATGCTGCAGTCCAACGGAAACAAATTCCTGTCTTCATGTGTGATATTGACGGTGAAACTCTTTTTCTTCATCAGAGATTCATCTCATCATCCTTCGCCATTAAGATCAGTTTCGCTTTCAATGGAATCCAAGCTTGCATTGCTGAGTTCGTTTGTTAGCGACACGAGGTTTTCTGGACATTCTGAAGTAGCGCAGCTTCGCGCTTCCTCATCTGTGCTACCTACCAAGAGAAACATTTTAGATTCCTTTTTAGCAGCTACAAAAGGAACCAATCAGGTGACGCCTGAGCAGCAGCGTCGAGAAGCTCGTGAGCCTACTTCAGCTGTCAAAGGTGCATGACTCGTACAATATTTGTGTATGATTTTGTTTCCTGTTGTGTATAGTGTTGAAGTCAGACAGCAACGATGCGTCATTCTTGCTAACTTTTCCGGAAGAAGTGATACTGCTACTAGCCCTGACGAGGTTTAATGTAATAAAATTAAGATTAAGCTTATTTTAATTAAATGTTGCGACAGTACTTTCGTTGGTAATAAATATGTAATACTATCATACTTATTTCATGCAGATTTTGAGTTCTTTCCTGAGCGCTGAGGAAGGCATTGACGCAACACATATAACGCTACCCGAAAGTTTATGCACAGAGCTAGTGCCAACAGGATCTCCCGTCAAGGTTCAATATTCTCTAGCTATCAGTATCATTTAGTAACTTATTACTTGTGTTTTTGCATGTGTATTTTTGAAGCAACCTGGAGCAGAGGTAAGATGAAATGATGCATTGCTTTGAATTCATTATTGTGGAGCTTATTGCATATTTATCATTGCAGGAATGCGCGCTGGTTTCCGATCGTGATTTCTGTGTGAGTCTCTCTCTCCCTGCCAGCTTTGCAGAGCCAGACCCAGTTCCACCAGACATCGAAGCTATCAAGCGAAGCACTGAGCCATTGTATATTGCCATGGGACTTGTAATTCCAGACGTAATCAGACTTAGAAAGACTGATAGACGCTACGTCATGAAAAAGCGAAAGCCAGGACCTGTTAACAAGCAGAGGCCAAAGATATTTGAGCAGCTGCTGGGCATGCCGTACCATGAGCTCGAGCTTGAGGTGCGTTCGTTATGTTGCAAGAAGTGGCGCTGCAATTTATGGGTTGATACTGTTGACGTCATGCACGAAAGGGCGGAAATGTGTTTGCTCGCTTTGAAGGAGGCAGGAAGTTCAATCGCTTCTAAGTTGAAGATGATGATGATTGACACCGACAACTACCAGTACAGCTACAAATGTGAGCACATCTGCATTACGATGTGGATGCGTATTCACGGAGTCGGTGAGAACCTGATGAAGACAGCCAAAAATATCGTCAGGAATAATAATAAGATTGCTATCAAAAGTAGCGTCGCTCCTCCTCTCACCGATGACTTAATTGCTTTTCTTTTGTGCAAGAAGTGGCAATTTGACGTCACCGATACTAGTGATGGCCCATGGAAACTTCAAGACCTCAAAGAAGAAAGCGACGTATACAAGTACGTGGTCGATCATTGGCGCGAAGAATCTTTGAATGTGCTCACGTTCACAACAGGCAAGCTCAATCCCAACCAGCCTCCCTCTCTGAACAAAGTGAACAAAGCGTGGAGAGATCATTATCCCGACGTCCAGAACGTTCGAGATGGGGATTTTGCCAAGGATGATATTTGCACCGCACTTGCTCTGGAATGTAAACAACTCCAGAAAGAGAAAGAGCGTGGTTTTGCTAATGAAACTCAAATCCTGGACTTTCAGCGACGAAAAAGAAGCAGTGTTCATCACAAAATCCATCGCACAAATCGTATGCAATCAGTCAAGAGAAAGGCTGGCGCCCCTGGAGATCAGACTGCCTTGGTCCTATCCACCGACATGACACCTCCAGTCCATGTGCCTTCTTGTCGCAGAGCACTCTATGATTTCAGGAATAAATATGTCCAGCGGTTGTGTCTTGGTATAACATCAGTGTACACGACGCAAAACACTTTTATTTTTAGCTACGGTGGACATATTAAGCACGGGATGAATAGCAACACAACAATGTTCTTTCATGTCTTGCGGTGGGCAGTGTGGTCGGACAGGACCACTGCAGCGTGGAAACTATGTTTGGAATGGGATGGAGCGGGGGATAACACTGGCTTTGCAAGTGTGGGCTTGCTCAACGATCTTGTCGATCGACACTGGTTCAGAGAAGTGCAAACGCACAGGAACATTCCTCATCATGGTTTTTCCGGAGATGATCAAAAGTTTCGCACCATTCGGATGGGACTCAAAAGCACATTTACTACTACTAGCGTTGCACAAGCACTTGCTAAGATCATCAGCGCGTTCAAAAAAGACAGGGAACGGATTGTTCTACTAATTTTGGAAGTAAACTACGATTGGGATGATTTTTATGCATCATGCATGAATAAATACTTTCGAAACTACAACGTGCCCCTAGCATGGCCATTTTTTGCTCCCGACCAGCCAGCAGCACTCCCACTTGCAGTGTGCAAAAAGTGGGGAGACGCGCAGGAGCATTGGCACGGAATCAATGACGTCCCTATCAGCAATCCTACTGGCGGGCCGATTCATGCTTTCGTTCGGAGACCAGGTTGCATCTCAAACTTATTTAGTCTGTTTTTTTTTACTATGCAATTACATTCATTCATTTCGTACTACTGATTGATTTTTCACTTGTTTTTGTAAACAGCACGAAGCTTCCCTCGGAAGCTTCCTCCCATCGAGTGGGCGACTCCAATGTTGCGAAAAGAGGTAATGCAAGTAGCAGAGATGCTATGTGGCGATGTGGAAAAGGAGCGTATTAAGGATCAATCGCACATCCTGATTCACTGCGTGGAATTCACTTTGATGGAGAATACGGCTCTGGTCCTTACCCGGGAAGGCCTGGCCATCTTGAATGCATAGATCGCAACGGGACTGTGTCACGGGTGAATGTTTTTGTCCTGGGAGATGTGCCGCCTGATCCTTGGGCAGTCCCTGCTGATAGGGAAGCTAGATACGCGCTGTTACTCATCTCACGGAGGAGGAGCGCAAAGATCTCAGTCGTGTTGTGTTCGTGAATGACACAGAGCCACCTCGAGTCGGGAATGTTGGTGCTCGTGTGCTCACTGCTGCCGAAAGATTGCGACAAGATATCGCTCTGGAGCAAGACATGCATCCATGGAGAAAGGTGGCGTCTCTCCTTCTCACTGCTAAAGACGCAACTGAATTTGCAAAGCTCCGGATTGTAAAAAAAGAATTAGTGGCGTGGGCGCGCGAGCACGGAGTTGATCATCGCGTGGATGTCAAGGATGGGAAGAGAAAGGATATGTCGAAGCCAGACCTCGTCAAAGCTGTCTGGAGTCATGCTCAGACTTGCGAGTGCCAATTGGATGAACAGAACTTGATAGCAGAAGATCGCAGCGGTGCCGGTCAGGGGCGTGGTCGTGGTCGTGGTCGTCATGGTCGTGGGCGGGGTCGTGGTCGTAGTCGTGGTCGGGGTCGAAGTCGTGAAGAAGAAGAAAAAGAAGAAGAAGAAGAAGAAGAAGAAGAAGAAGAAGAAGAAGAAGAAGAAGAAGAAGAAGAAGAAAGAAGAAGAAGAAGAATGTAGTGGTCTTGGTCGTGGTCGTGGTAGTCGTGGTCGTGGTCGTGGTGAAAATGAAGAAGAAAAAGAAGAAGAAGAAGAAGAAGAAGAAGAAGAAGAAGAAGAAGAAGAAGAAGAAGAAGAAGAAGAAGAAGAAGAAGAGGAAGAAGAAGATCGTGATCGTGGTCGTGGTCGTGGTCGTGGTCGGGGTCGTGGTCGGGCAGAGAAAGCGAAGAAAGATCGAAAGGATGCATGAAGAGGTTGATGACATGTTAGATCGGAAAGCTAATATGATAGAATATAGTGATATTTCTAGTCTTAGTAGTACCGATAGCGAACATACTGCTAAACGTAGTGATGCGGACTTGGTGTGTACGGATTGTGGCTATGTCAACGAGGAACAAGATTTCTCGTTGAGGTTTCCAGGATGTTACGGTGAGTAATGTGCTTTGGAAAAGCTATTTAAAATTCAATTAGTTACTTAATGCATTGATTATTTGGTTAGTAGGTTACTTGGAAAGAAAAGAATATATTAATAATATGTTACCGTACAAGGGACTTGTGAAAGGTGACTATATGCTTCCAAGTCAAAGCTCAGACCCAAAACAAAGCTTTAATAATGTAAAAACATATTTTTTAATTAAGTTACAAGCTTATTTAAACTTAATTTTGCTCAGGAAACGTCCTTTTGCAAGCTTACACAAAAATCAGAAAAATCCCCTGTAGGGAAATTTCGGAAAATCCACCCCCCCTTGGTTGTCCGAACCAGCTGTTCAAAGCCAAAGAAGCGTACTGTTGCATCTACACCCGAGAGCGCAAAATTGACTAAAACAGCTAAAAAGCCAAAGAAACAGAGGCTGCAAAAAAAGCTGCTGAAAATAAGGTTATCACATATTTGTTTTATTGCTTTACACTCCCAAATTCAACTGTGTAACTTGATCTGCAGGCGGGTCAAGGTGCATCACCTGCTCTTCCACAGACTGACGAGCAAAATAAAGCTCAGCAGTCAAGCTCGCTTGATCCCAACAAAGGAAACAATACACCACCGGTCAATTATTACAATCAATTTGCATTCTGATTATGAATATCTAAATTGAAATTGCTGTTAATATAACGTTAGTTTCGATTGACATCAATTTGCAGGGGACAACAGCTAGTAATGAAACATCCAAGTCTGAGTCTGCAGTTCCTACTGCTCAGTCTGGGCCAACTTCTGGCAAGGTTGTTTGTAGATTTTGTGCAAAAATATATTGGTTTGGTTCACATATTTACAATCATATTCACAAAGCAAAGTGAACTTTAATGTTAGTTTCACTTCTGGCATTACAGGTTGCCTCTACTCTTGATCCCAATCTTGCAGCAAAGCCCCATGAATCAAATGAAACACCTCCGGTATGTATGATTCAAATTGTGTAACTCATCGCAGTTCAAGTTCTGCTACTGCAGATTGATTCTAGCACTGATCCTAAGACCAAGCCGGATGATACTAAGGAGCCCGAAGCGCATCTTGTCAAAGACACTGTGTATGAAGATTCTATTACTAAGGATCCGATCGCGAAGCTAAGTCCCAAGCGCGAAAGTGATGGCTGGTTTACTAACACAACTGGCTACAGCCTTTTAGCTTCTCAACCCGGTGGGAAGCCTCCGACTGACATGCAAGGTTCGGTTTGTGCTTACACAACAGCAATTGGTCTACATCGCCGCCTCAACACATTTCCCGGCATGATGAGCAACGACATGGGTTTCCCTACTGAGCTCAAGGACAACATCGTAGTGGCGGGCAAGACTCCTGAAATTGTAGTCAACTTAGGGTGCGTGTCACTTCTTGTTTGAATAATGATATATATTTTATAACGCTCTGTTTTTTGTTGTTGCAGTCCGTATGTGAAGCATAACCGCGGTACTAAGAAGGAAGCGCAGAAGTATGGTATCTGTGTGGGGCGGTGGGTTGAACCCAAAGAGCCAGGTGCCGTTGCGTTCATGCAAGTCCAACGTATGTATTGGAAACTAATTGACGTTGATGCAAGCCGAGGGGCAGGACATTGCAGCTCGCAGCAGCGGAAGAAATGGTGTGAACTAATGGGAATTTATGATGCATCCAAGTATGGCCCGAAAGACAAGCCTGAAATGCTGGAGTTTGTGCCGCTCGATAAGCAAACTGACGATGAGTCGATGCAGAAACTTGCGGATGATGATCTTGATGTATCCTCAGATGCAGAGGAGAGCAAGGGAGCTCTGAGTCCAAAGACGCAGGTGTCAGCTTTAAAGAGGTCACTAATTTGGCTTGCCCAGATTATTTTTCCAAAACAGCCAACAGTAAGCGTAAAAGCAAGAAACCTCAAAAGTTCTCCCAAGAGTACGCATTCACCCCAAACAAAAAGCTCAAGGTTATGAATCTTTCTTTTTGACTGCTAATGCAGATGATTATTCGTTTAGGCGGAACTGCCGTTGGCAAGAAAACGCAGACGGCTGGCCAAAAGGATCCAGCATGCAAGAAGAGCAAAAAGCAAAAGGATGCAGGCGCCGCTTTTCCCTCTGCTGGTCAGGCAAAAGACAATGGGCAGAATTTGAAACCAACTCCCGAGCCAGATTCTCAAGTACTGCTTCTGCTGAAGCAGATCGCAAGCGCACAAGAGCGCCAGGCTCAAGCTTCAGCACTGGCAACTGACCCGCAGCCCCTACCTCTCAGACGTCTAAGTCCAAAACAGATGTGAACGATGAAAATAAGTCGAACGATCCTAATCCCAAACAGTCCAATGGCAACAATGTCATTGCAGCTGATCTCCTTGCTCAAGCTATCGTTAAAGCACAGCAGCAGACCCAGCAGGGTCAGACGGCTGTCCATGGTGATTTATTGGAAGAAGAAAATATGAATTATCAAGTTGTGCAGCAGCTCCATAATCAGCACAGGTCACAGAATCAACTGCAGAATGCTGCATTCCGCAACAGTAATTATGGCATGCAAAATCGTGCCTTATTTCAGTATCACATGCTCGTCGGGGAGAAAGATCTTGTGCGCCAGTAGCAGGCACAACGAAATAATTTCATGCGTCTGGCAGCCATGTGGCGGCCGCTTTGATTAATTATGAAAATTAAATCTCAAAAGTTAATTTTTATCAATGTTATACATTAATATTAGTATATTACTAGTGAGACACGCTTATATTCAATTCATTTGAAACTCTTACCATCAAATTGTAATGTTTATTAAAACGTTGAATACTATTAACTTAAGAAAAAAAAGATTTTTCTGAAAAAATTGAATATCAATATTGAGTCTTCAACTAGTTATCAACCAGCCTAGTATAAGATTTAGTTAGCTTATGATCTAAATCAAAGATCCCGGATAATAACGCTTAGTTTTAAGTTGTTTTCCATGTTTTTGGACTTGGAGAAATTTTATTAATAAAATACTTGCCACTTTTATTTATAATTTAAAATTTTGAATTCAAACTTAATATTTTCAACTTAAATCTTTTCTAAACGATTTAAATAAGTTTCTACTATGATTGCAACACTTAAAACCACACAGAACCTGTCTGAATCATATCTAAGAACCGCTTACAAAAGTTAGAAAAATCATGAAAAATCAGTATTAATTACGTATATTTCCGTTGCTGATGCGACCGGTAGGAGTCTGAACGCAATCCCATGGGTCTTGGACCTCCAAAGAAAACGAGTCATCATCTTTTGAGACATTGTTCTTCTGCCACTTTTTTTTTTCTCCTTTTAATTAAAACTTTTAAATTGCGAGATTCGAGATTTAAGATTTAAAAGCTGAAAAAAAAGAAAACCCGTACTGTCAAAATAAAAAAGAGCCCACAAATCGAAATGTCTATCGTCACCGACAACAACCAAGTCAAGGCCTTTGACCCGGCGGCCGACCCGAAGAAGCTGCACCTGTCTGAACCAAGAAGTGCCTATGGGTCAATCTTTTCGAACCTGTGCTATGACAAAAAGAGCCTGACGCTGGTCCTGCCCGCCATGCAGCTGGCTTGGGACCCGAGCACGTACGACGGCAACAAGTCGGCCAAGACCACCATTGACCTCGACTTCAAGCACGCGCAACAGTATGGCTCGGTGCTGCAGGCGTACAAGGTGCTGCGTTCAGTCGATGAAAGGGTTGCCGAGCTCGTGGTAGAGAACCGCGACAAGGTTGTGCCTACGATGAAAAGGGCCGGCCCGATGGCACGGAGCGACGATCAAGTCAAGTGCTGCTACCAGCCCTGCACACGGCTGCGCACGTCGCAGAAATCGGATCGGGCCTGGGCACCGCGCCTGACCGTCACTGTCACGGGCGCCCGGTTCTTGGGCGAGGCCGACACCGCCACGCTACAAAAAGGAGACGTGGTGAAAACGGTGATTCAAGCCACGGCGCTGTGCAGCAAGGGCAAAAAAGCCACTCTGTCGTGGCGCGTGCTACAAATCCGCAAGCAACACGAGGGCTTGGGCTACCCGGACCAAGACATATCGGAAAAAGAAGCGTTTGGCGTCTCACTGTCCAGCGAAGAGAACGGCGAGGGAGGCCATTTGGCCATGGACTTGACCGTAGACCTAGTTTAATTAAAAATATGTAAGCTACACAGACAGCACAGTCGGCCGGCCCCAGGGCCTTGCTAGCGGCCTGGGTTCTTACATAATACGTCGTTTTTAAACCGAGCTGCCACGCGTAGAAATGACAGCTGCTGACTTTTCTTTCGTTAGGGTCGGTCATGTGTAAGTTGAGCGACTGCGAGCCACACACAAACGGCCCGCGGTCGGCCGCCAAGTGCAACTGCAAGCGCAAGGGGATTTCCCACACGGTCTTGTAGATGTTTTTGATGTCTTGGGGCAGGTCGCATCTTTGCACGCTCCCGCCGTCGGCAATGATTTTATCGCGGAGCTGGTCGTTCCAGAGCCCGCGCTCTTCTAGCTCGCGCACCAAGTGTTTGTTCCACACGACGTGCTCGCCAGAGAGCACACGGCGCACGAAGACGTTCGAGTGGGGGGGGGGGGGGGGGGGTTCGAACGACTCGAAATTGCCCAGAATCTGAGCGGTCGTGGCAGTCGGCATGTAGGCAATCAGCTGTGAGTTTCGTAGCCCATACTTGGCGATGCGCTGGCTGAGCGAGTCCCAGCGGTCGTCCGTCTGCTCCTTGCTGGGCCACAGATCGAACTGCAGGAGCCCCTGGCTAGCAGGAGACCCACCGAAACTCTTGTAAGCACCCTTCTCCTGCGCCAACTCGCAAGAGGCTCAGAGCGCCGCGTAGTACAGTTCATGAGCGATCTTGAAATTGAGCTTTTGTGCCTCCACTGAGTCGAACGGCATCTTCAGCAGAGCAAACACGTCAGCCAGGCCGTTGACACCAAGGGCCACCGGACGGTGCAGGAGGTTGCTGCGTATGGCTTCCTCCGTTTGATATTCTGTAATGTCGATGACGGTGTCGAGGTTACGCACAACTGTGCGCACACACGACCGCAGCAGCTCGAAATCAAAGGACTCGCGGTCCTCCGACACGAACTTGGGCAGCGCGACAGAGGCCAAATTACACACACTGTGCTCGAGCGGCGAGCTGTATTGAACCACTTCTGCACAGAGATTGCTGCAACGAATCGTGCCCAGATTCTTTTGATTCGACTTCGCATTCACTGCGTCCTTGTACATGATGTAGGGAACGCCGCCCGACTCGATCGGTGCAAGGCAGACCGCGCTCCAGAGCTCGCGCGCTTTGACGGTGCGCCTCGCCAGGCCCAGCCTCTCGGCCCGCGTGTATTGTGACTCAAACTCCTTGCCGCAAAGGGCGTCCAGGTCACCCACACCCGTCTCGACCGGGCAAAAAAGGCTCCAGATCTCATCTCGTTCTACACGCTCCATAAACAGGTCACAGACGGAAAGTCCTAAAAACAGGTCTCGGGCTCGCAGTTCTTCAGAACCTGTAACTTTTTAAAGTTCCAAAAACTCGAAGACGTCTGCGTGATAAATTGGCAGGTAGACTGCTACAGCGCCCTTCCTCTTGCCTGCCTGGTTCGCGTAGCGAGCGGTCTCGTTCATCACTTTGCACAAGGGAATCACACCATCACTGTGCCCGCCCGTGCTGCGTATATCAGGGAGCCCTTGGCTCGAACGCACCCGAGGTGAACTCCCAGCCCGCCCCCTCCCTTGCTGATAAGAGCAACGTCTCTGATCGTGTCATATATCTCGCTCAACGAGTCACCCTTGATAGGAAGCAGAAAGCAACTACTAAGCTGGCCCGCTCTTCTCAGCCCACTATTAAAAAGAGTGGTTGACGCGTGGGTATAGTAACCCGATGACATGAGGTCGTAGGTTTCTCGAATTCGTTTAAGTGGCTGTTTGATCTCGCGGCGGTGCAGGTGAACAGCCACACGAAGCCAGAGGTACTGGGCAGTTTCGCATGGGCGGCCTTTGCTGTCTTTGAGCAAATAGGACTTGAGCAACGTGGAATACCCAAAATAGTCGTACGACATGTCGCGGTGGGCCTGGATCATGGCGTTGAGCTGCCCCGCGTTCTGGTCCACGAAGATGCTGTAAGCTGGCTCCATGCCCCACCTGAGCTTTTCACAGGCCGCACTGAAGGTCGGCGGGCACTGCTTTGCGTGGTTGGAGGCCAGGAGACGACCACCCAGCTCTCCGTACTGCGGGTGCCCCATCGCGAGCGACGCACACGTTGACGCGGCCAGCGCGTCGAGTTCGCTCGTCGGCACGAGGTCGTACAGGCCCGCCACGACGCGCTGGGACACAAGAACGGGGTCAACGGCGTGCAGATCTTTGGACAGGCTAGTAATTCGCGCCAAAATTTTATCGAGATAAACGGCTTGCGGAGCTCCATTGCGCTTCGTGACCTGCATCGGCCTCTATACAGAGTCTATTTCAGAACTTTTCTTTCCGTGTTCTGTCGCAACCCAAGCCCCGAAGACCGCATCTCCTACCAAAATTTCACCTCGCCGGTAGCGGCATAGGAGGCCCACAAGAGCCCGTGTGTTTTTCGGTGTTCTGCCCACCACGCCTCTCCGCCGAAAACCCTGTCTGCCTATCGTCCAAGGCGCCGCTCAGCCAAACAGCCGCAACCCCCGCGGCCAGTGCTTGCATCCAGGGTTGTGGTTTTTTGTACATGACCAGGCCAGCGACCGCCCCAAAAAAGGGCAGTATTATCCTTATTAGTCTGTGTGTCTGACATGTTAGCCTAACGAGTCAAAAACAGTATGCACAAGAAAAAATGTGTCACAGTTCAATTCTCGTGGTCTCTGTCATGCGCGCGCCTTTTTTTGTATTATTAATTCTTTTTTTTGGAACATGAAAAAAGTCTAATGAAATGTTTTCATGTGCTCGCGTCGGCAGTCACGTGCTCTGCATCCTCAAGGCGCTGCCTCTTGTTCTGTCGCTGTTCCGCTTCCTCCTTGCCTTCTTCCTTCTTGTTCCTGCGTTTGCCTGCTACTTTCAGCGCGTCCTTGACAGCCTTTTCTTTTAGTCGCTTGATCATCCGCATGGCTGCTTTTTTGTCGGGAACCATGCCAGTCTGTACCATGAGCCCCGCACATGCCTCCTCGCTCGCCTCCCCTGTGTCCCTAAAAGGTTCCTCTTCTTCCTCCTCTTCTGCCGACCCGATCATCACCCGGTCATAGGCTCTGCGCGTAAGCAAGCGCATATGCACGATCCCGGGTTTCTTGTTACGCGGAGCGTTCGTATGACCACATCCGCGGGCGTAGCCACACATGTTAGGCTCGCACGACACGTCGCATACATGTCCAAGTTCCTTGGTAGACCGAGGACAAAACTCACAGTAGTTTACGCGGATGTCTTTCTTGGTCAGGCCCGAGGTCGCCTGCACCCGATGGACTTCGTATTCGGACCTGCGCAGCGCGGTATCTCCCAGGTCCTCTGCAGTCACGGTGTGCAGCTTGCAGTCTTCCTTCAGGTACTTGTTGACTGCGTTCGCAAAGTCTTGCCACGGCGTAAAATGGTTCTTCTCGAACACAACGCCGTACTAGTCCTTGCTGCCTTCGTTCAGAAAACGGGCCAGCACGTTCGTCCTGCTCTCCACGAATTTCTGGTTCTGTCGCAGCTCCTCTGGCGCAAATGTCCGCCCAAAAGTCTGCGCGCGGGTGCTCGTCCACTGCGCGCTTGTACCTAGCGACGCAGCGCGCCAGGATGTAGGGCATTTCGTTCGCGATAATGTGTTTCCCGAGGCCGTCATCCGCCTTTTTCACGAGATTGTTGAACAGAAACAGAGCCACCCGACGCTTCCACTGGCCTTGGCCGTCCTTGTACTTGAACATGTAGTTCGCGCCCACGATAAGCGGCGGTTTCCAGTTCACCGTGTTCTTGGCGGTCTTGTTCTTGAGTGGTACATTGACCGGCTCGCCCGACACCATGCTTTGCATCGTGGCCTGGTCAACCGTGCTCGCAAAGTCGAGTGGCAGGTCCGGGATCACGACAAGCTCCTTGTCGTACAGCGAAGACAACCCGAAGTTCTTCTCTGTGTTCTTGCTGATAGAGCCCACCTTGCCAGAGGGCTTCATTGATTGCAGGATCTCGATGACTGTTCCTTTCCCTGTGCCCCCGTCGCCCAGCATGAAAGGAAGCACCTGCCAGTTATCTCGTTCCCTGAGCGGGAATTGGAGCCTGCCCAGCAACGTTTCGAAGATCTCGCACATAGGCTTGCTCAACTGGAATCCAAGCAGGTCTCGCCAGTCAGGAGTCATGTCGTCGTCGCCGCATATGGCCTTGATCATCTTCTCCGTGTCCACCTCGACGTCGTAGAAATGATCCGTAAACGGAGCAGCCTGTCCGTCAGCACGCAGTTGTTCCCAGGTGCGGATGGTCAGAGTGCGCGAGTTGAAGGTGCAGTTCCTGAAGCTGATCCAGTCAGTCCGCATCTCCGACGGGCGCTTGACAGGGAAGAAGCGGTGGCTAGTACCAACGAACCACTTGAGAAGTTTTTCCTTGTTGACGTTTTGGTAGTAATCGATGTCCATCAGGATACGATCCATGTACTCCTCCGCCTCGCCTACAAAGCAGTAGACTCCCTCGATTCTCGCGTGGGGGCCAAGTACCTCCCCGTTGAAGCGAATGTCCCTGGAACGCCGGGCATGCTTCACCAGGTCGTGCCTGCACTTCTCGTCGTTGCTGGACAGCTTGTGCAAGTGCTGATCGCCGTAGTACAGGTCCCAGTCCTCGTCAGTCGGCGTCCCGGCATCAGAATGGAAGGCCACTTCGTACCCAGTTGTAGTTTTGACGTACTCTTGCACCTGCTTGATCATCTCGTCCGTCATGATCTTGCCTTCGCCCCACAATCTCTCGACGCCGATCTCGTCGTGTTTCCACACGCCCACGTTGTACAGATTGTTCTTGCCGTCCCTGCGCGAGTGGAAGAACTCGACGACCTTTTCCATAATCTTGCGCTCCAGGCTCTGCCAGACGTAGGAAAAGAAGGTCGCTTCCTTGTTGGGCTTCTTCGGTTGTTGCACCGCCTGCCACATCGGGCCGTACTCCGCCAACATCACGAAAACAGGCAGCACGCTCTTCCATCCCTTCTGCCATTCTTTCAGGAGGTTGCACTCTATATCGGGGTCGCCAGTCACTTTTTTCCCGTTGATGACAGCCAGGAACGCGTCCTTGCCTCGCTTCTTCCCTGCATCGTTGTGCGCCCACTTGAGCTCAGCGCACAGATCCTCGATCATGGCTTCCCTGCCGCCTGGCTGCGCGTAATACGCAGCATGCTCAGGCACCTCGATCCCGTTTTTGAACATGGCTTGCACGAGCAGAGTACACGCCGCGTTCTTGATATCAAGCCACTCGTAGTAATCGCCCGCTGCCATGCGACAGATCCACTTCTTCCTCAGACCAATCGCGCACTTCCCCCAGAGCCTAGTCCCCTCGCAGCCCCTGCTCTCCGTGTATTCGATCATTGCGCTCCCGTGGCTCTTCTTGTACAAACCGATGATGTCGCTCACCTTCGCAGCCTCGTCCACTGGCAGGCGCGCCAGCGTCAGGATGTGCTGCAGCCGTTCCACGTTCACGCGCTGCTGCAGGGAGAAAGCGATCTTCTTCTCCTCCTCGCAGTCGTCTTCTGCCTTCCCCTTCTTCTTTTGAGCTTTCTTGGGCCATTCGTCGGACAGTCTGCACATAACACATAGCACAAGAAAATTCAAAAAACACTGACAGGAAAAAATTTCCCCCGTGTGTTGCGGCGCCGGTAAAAAAAGTTTCGCGAAAATTTCCCTTGTTTGCGGCGCGGTAAATTTCCGGGAAATTGTCCACATCCAGCGGTACGGCCGACAAGGGGTTCGACCCTGGCTGCTACCCACGTCCCTCGAGCAGAAACTCGAGGGTTGTGACCGAGACACGACCGACGAGGCGCGTGCCACGTCACCCTCTCCCGGCCGGCCCGGCTGTTGCCTTTTTGTCCCCG
>WBZZ01000940.1:0-40000 GCA_019918135.1 Paulinella micropora | reverse complement strand
GCACCATTCGTCATTTATCAAGGCGGTAAGATAATGATGATGACTTTGAAGAAATACCGCTTCATTGATAGTCTCAGTTTCTTGACTATGCCTCTGGCTGATTTTCCTAAAACATTCGGATTGAAAGAACTTAAAAAGGGTTTCTTCCCTCACTTCTTCAATACGGACAAGAATAAAAATTATGTTGGTGTGATGCCTCATAAGAAGCACTACGGATACGACACGATGAAAGATAAGAAAAGAGAGGAATTCTTAGAATGGTATGAAAGAAAAAAAACAACACATTTGATATGCGGAAGGAAATCGCGGAATACTGTCATAGCGATGTTGACATTTTGAGAAGGGGATGTATGGATTTTAGAAAGCAGTTTCTAGAATTCGGTATCCGTTTCGATATACAACTATTGCGAGTTGTGTTATGGCTTTGTATCGTGCTAAGTTTATGCCAGAGAATTCAATTGCTGTGTTGAAGGCGGAAAAGCAAAACAGGATTACCTCTCGGGCCTGTGTTGAATGGATAGCTTACAGAAGCAGGTTAGACCAAACGGATATCAAACACGCATTCAATGGAGGTGAAAAGATGTTTCGTATTGGCGACTCAACTATTTACGTAGATGGCTGGGATGAAAAGACGAAAACCGCTTACGAATTTCACGGATGTCTATGGCACGGATGTCCAAAGTGCTTCAATGGTAATACAATCAATACTAAGAAGAACAAGACGATGGGCGAATTATACAAGGCAACAATGAGACGAGAAAAAGAACTAAGCAAACAAGTAAGCAAACTAGTATCTATCTGGGAATGTGAATGGAGATTAATGAAAACAAGTGAAAGCCTAGCGGAAGATACTAATGAGCGAATTACCGAACAAGAAGGGCTGAACCCGCGAGAAGCAATGTTTGGAGGTAGAACGGATGCTCTAACATTGTATTGGAAAGCACGGCACAACGATGAATACGCAAAATACATTGACATATGCTCTCTGTATCCGACCGTTATGTTTTACGACCTTTACCCTAGCGGACACCACGAAATCATACGGCCATCAAATGACGACGACCGAAAGGAGATGAGAAACAAAATCATAAACAGAGAATATTTCGGAGTGTCTAAGGTTAAGATGCTACCGCCGAGAAAATTACTACACCCCGTTTTACCTAAGGCTGATAGAGGAAAACTAATGTATTACTTATGCGACAAGTGCGGAATGACCGAACAAAAGGATGAATGTAAGCACACCGATAACGAGCGAGCAATAACTGGCACATGGGCAACTCCAGAAATTTACAAGGCCTTAGACAAAGGCTACAAGCTGATTAAAGATATATGAGGTATGGCACTGGAAGGAGCAGAGCAGTAGCTTGTTCAAAGATTACATAAAAACTTTCTTAAAGGTTAAACAAGAGTCAAGCGGATATCCCGATGGCTGTATTACACAGGAACAAAAAAGAAACTACATTGACAGTATGGAAGTCAGGATGGGTATTAAGATGGACGAAACAAAATAGAAGAAAATCCAGGACGGCGAGCGGTTGCTAAGTTGTGCTTAAACTCGTTGTGGGGCAAGTTTGGTGAAAAGCAAAACAAAACTCAAAACAAAATGATTAAAGATAAAGATACCTTATACAAGTTAATGAACGATAAGTCAGTTGATAACATAAACATAAACATTATTAACGACAAAATAATAGAAGCGAGTTATGACCTTAAACAGGATGCGGTAAGCGACCCAGTAAAAACAAATATTGTAGTTGCTTTATTTACGACTTGCCACGCGAGGATTAGACTATATGAGATGATGGACAAACTAGAGAACAGAGTTCTATACCACGATACCGACAGTGTCATATATACAACAGACTTAACGAAGGGCGAAACAGATGTGAAAACTGGTAAGTTGTTAGGCGAATGGACGGACGAACTACACGGAGCAAAGATTATGACCTTTATCGGAGGCGGCCAAAGTGTTATGGATATGTCTTAGATAATGGCAAAGCAAGTATGAAAGTCAAAGGCTTTAGTATGAATTATGAAAACAATAAATCATTAAATTTACCAAATATGTTAAGTGTCATCAGTTGCGGACTTGGAATTAAAAACAACGACCTTATTGAGAACGGCAATAATGAATTGTTAGAGTTGCTTAAAACTCAGGAAGAGAAATTGATAGCTAAACGAATTGAAAAATCTGGTAAAGTTGTTATAGTGGAAAACAGCAAGATAACAAGAGATAAACAACAGAAAAAAATAACGAGCGAATACTTAGAAAAAATATTCAGCTTTACTTACACTAAAAGAAATATTATAGGTATCGTAGACAATGCGATTGAAACTAGGCCATTCGGTTATTAAGCAAAAAATGATAAAAAGATTATTTATTTTTTTGCCTTTTTGCCTTTACCCTTTTTTTGGGATTGTAAGGGCTTGCCCTTACTAAAGCTTCTAATCGTATGAATTCCTTTCTTTGGTTTGACTAACT
This sequence comes from Paulinella micropora, assembly GCA_019918135.1. NCBI lineage: Eukaryota > Cercozoa > Imbricatea > Euglyphida > Paulinellidae > Paulinella > Paulinella micropora. Next base: position 37,518 of record WBZZ01000940.1, on the reverse strand, counting down.
TAGTATTCACAGCTGTCGCTCCCAGCAATGATACTGGGTCAAATGCAGTTCGGTAGTTCGTGGTCAGCTTCGCAGTTTTTGCCCTTTTACCTTTTGGATTAACTTTCACCGCCACTCGGTCAATCACTCCTTCAATTAGGTCTCTCGTGCTACTACCTTTATTGTATGTGGTCGCCCTTACACCCGTTTGTCGGCTTAAATCTTTTGCTATTGTGCCGCCTAACGAATGACCCGTAAGCTCTACATTATCCTTACCATATTTCTTTATGACTTCATTAACCAGCTTCTGCTCTTCTTTATATCTCGGTGTTCTTTTTAATACTCCCTTTACCAATGCGACATCTGTGAGTAAGTCTCGCTTATCCGCGGAGCCTCTAAATGCTACAATCGCCTTACCATCTTTTTCATACACTGTTGATTTCTCTTTGCTTGCGACTGGTTTCCATCCGTCAGCGCCCTTTCTATCTGACGAAGACAAATAGACATCCTCTGACAACTCAGCACTGCCTCCATTCAGTCGCACACGTGCGACGGCTCCGCCTTTGGCTGAGCTCTGCTTTCTGTATTCCTTACCAGCTTTTTTCAATGCCTCCTTGTAGCTTATGTTATGCTTAGCAGAGTAAGCCTTAACGAAGATAAACCACTCGGACATTCGCGGAGACTTCGCCTCCGCACCTCCACGGTTTTGGTGAAGCTTTTTCAAAAGGTTCCTATATTAATTATTTAATTTTTTTATTTTTTATACTACCTACTAAACACCACTCTACTATGACCACCCTCACAAGACTGTGCGAGAAGTTTCAAAAACTTTCCATTGAAGGCGAAAAAAAATCCTTCTCGTTGGAAGATGTCCAAAAGGTAATCAACGACGAAATAAAAGCGATTGAAGAGAGAAAAGCATCTCAACCAAAAGACACATTTCATTTCGGGAAATACAAGGGCAAAAAAATAGAAGACATAGCAAAGATTGACAAACCATGTATTGAATGGTTAGTCCGTCAGCCGTGGTGCCGAAATAAGGAAGAATTGAAAAAGTATTTGTAAAGTATTTGTATTTTTTTTTTTTTTTGCTTCACTGATCTTCAATAAAATTAACTATAACATTAACATTCCCACCGCCAGTTCCAGAAAGTGTTTTTTGTGTAAATGTTAGAATATCACTCGGCGATAGATATATATCATAATTTCTAAGGTTGAGTATTTGGCTTGACCCGCTCGTAATATAAAGCTTGAGAAGGGTAGTTCCCCCAGCGATGGCTGATGCTTTCGAGTCTGTATCTACAATAGAATACTTGGTATCAACATCAGCAAAACCCGCTTGTTAATGTTCCATTTAATACTAAATTTGCGATAATTGTTTTGCTATCCTCATTCGTGATGCTTATCAATGTAGGATACACAGTTGAATAGTTGGTTATGTTAGCGCCAGCACCATCAAACACTGCTTTATTCCTAATACTGAATACAGGACCTTCTGTGGCAGTCGCCGCCTTGGTTCCTTCAACTTCGTTCGTTATACTCGCATTTATATTGTTAGTCCCTTCAATAAACATACTAACACTCGCAGTCTTTAACGATTGAACCCCAGTTCCAATACCATTGTTAAATATTCGTGCGACAAATGGAAGCGATGTATTTCGTAAGCTCACACCTGTATTAGCATTCGCATATTTAATCATATGGACTAGCTGGAATTCGCCAGTCGCAGGATTTTCAATGTAGAACCTTATAGCACCAAAACCTAAATATTGAAATTTAATCTGGAATACATTACCTTTGGTCCAATCAATGGCAGGCATATCTTTGGTTCCATTACAAGGGTCATCCCAGTTCGCTTGTGCGATAGTAGTGCCGACTCCTCCTTTACAATGGACGATATTCATACCAGTGTTTTTGTCTTTGTAGAAATAGAAACCATCATTCAATCCGCTATCTCCTAACCCGATAAACGAATAGTAGTCTTTCGTTTCATCAGTAGTCCATAAAGCAATGAAGCGGGCTAAAACTCCCATACCAGTTCTGTATTTAATTCTTTTTTTACTTAACAAAATGGCATCGGCAGTATTGTTTGCTTGCGTTTTCAATTCAGCCATATTCGCATTAAATGAAACTGTAGCATTAGTTTGAGTTAATGTCCATATTCGTGTATTGATAGTGTATGGAAAAATCTCCTGAACAACTGATGTTAATTGACCGACCAATGCTTCGCCGAAAGCTGTTTTCATGCTATTGGTTTCAACATTACCATCGTATCAGACCTTGACATTTACGAAGTCGCCGTCAGGGTTTTGGGCGACTAAATTTCTTTGGTGAGTGGCCATTTGTAGATTGTATATTCTAAGAAAAAAATTAATTAACTATCAAAAATTAATTAAAATTACGATTGCGAAGCTACGCTTGCAAAGCGTATCTCAAAAACTTTTTAATGAGGTCTAGCTGATAGTAATGGTATTCGCCTTCACTTGAACTTCTCGCTGAGTAATGGCCACGGTGTAATGGTTGTGAGCATTATTCGCAGTCGTCGCAATGAATTCCCATCGTCGCTCCATAGACAGGTCAAGTCCGCTAATCTCATTCTGGTCCTTGCTCCACAGCGGACGAGTGTTATCCCAAGCATCACACCAAAACCAGTTATATTTGTATATGTCCGCATTCAACAAAGCTGAACCCTCAATCTTTGACTTCAAATACATATAGTCTTCTTCTTGGGAGGTATCAATATTAAACTCCTGCTGTCGTGCTCCGTCAAGTGTGGTGTAAAAACTTACAACCTTAGCCTGTGCTCTGTTATCGTGGTCATAAGCCGTATTCTTTGTTTCCGAATTATTGAAAACAGAGTGATAAATCTTCTTCAATCTGCGACCGTGTCCGCGGTCAAATCTCATAATAATGTTTTGTGTTGTGCTCGCTGCGATAGTGTTTTTATACACATAAGGATCATCAATGTTAAAGCTCATACCCTCAGGGCTAGCAATCTTCGCCTGAATGGATTGAATGACATCAGGATTAGTTTCAACAGCCAGAAACAAAGCAAGATTAGTAATATCAGCACTGACAGCCGTCGCTGCGGAGCCGACATTCGCAGTATTAATAGCAGTCGCCGCACCATTAGTAACTGTATAGCTAGCTCTGTCTGTCGCATTCCACACAATCCGCATCGTCAAAATCTCTGGAAACATAATAGTCTTATCAAGTGCGAAAATAGTATTAATAAGCATACTCAAAGGAATTTTAATATTGATAGCAGCGGCACCATTAACACCTGCTAAATACTTTGCTTCGTTGTAATTAACATTTACAGCCGACAAAGCTCCAACGCCAGTAGTCAAAGCAGCATCATCATGACGACGAGCGGCAATCGGTGGTTCGGCAAACATAGCAAGAGTTCGTGCTGCTACGTTATCAGCACCATCTGTCATCGCACGAAAGTTGGTTCTAGTAGCTTCAACAGCACTGACATCAATCTTTCCGTTAGCATTACACTTTTGAAGCATACGTCCATATCCAATAGCGATATCGTGATTAGGAAGGTCTAAGAAATCCTCCAAAGATGTCTCGGGCTTCCAAAACATTTTAGTAACCGTCCCGAGGTTATTAAGGTCGCACAAATAAACACCGCTTCGAGTTTGAAGCTGAATTTGTCTAATGGATGAAAGGCAGTCCATAAAAATTCTACTATAAATGTTAGCACCACCTGTTCTCAGAGAATAATTAAAGCTCAAATAAGAGCGGGCGAGATTGAACGGACGACTGATAAGGTCAAAGCTTCGTTCTTGCCCACCAGCAGTGGTGACTTCAAATGTTCCAGAACCCTCACGAGGGGCCAGCTTATTCAAACGATAAGAAGCACTGATGTAGTCAGTCTTGCTGAAATCTAGTTCGCCTCCGTGTTGTGTAGGCATTTTGTGTAAGTGCCCGAAGTTTTTGGTGAAGCTTTTTTTAAAAAGGTTCCTATATTTTAATATGAGAAAAAAATAAATTAATTAATTAACGGTAGGGACTTCGCCCCTACAACCACAATTGGGTTTGATTGCGAAGCCTTGCTTCTCAAAGCAAGAAGGGTTTACCCTTTCATTTTTAACAAATTAAAAAATGATGTAAATAAATTAAAATAATTCGTCTCGCGGTAAATCAACAATGTCATTACAATACCCAAACCGTTTAGATTAACTGGTTGGTCGTTCTCATCAGTTAAGTAAAACCGATACACATTGCTTGATTTAGTAGATAGCCGTTTGCCGTATTCACTGCCCGAGCCGTCGTAGATAACAGAGCCGAATGGGATTTCATTTGCAGTGTATATTTCTTGGAGCACGTGGTTATCGCCTTCGCCAATGAGGTCCGACTGTAAATATAATGTTTTTTCGCCAGTCAAGATTATGACATTCGGCGACCTAATGGTATTATTAGCAAAGAAATATGTTGAGTCGCGGTCAAAACCCATTACTTCTGGGTCGGTGTTTGTGTTGTTGCTTGTTATTGTATATGTGTAGTCGTTGGGGCTGTCCGCGGTTAGCACCTCGGCCAGTTTATTTTTTAAGTTGTTCATCGTGTAGTTGCCCTCGGGTATCGTAATCAGAGCCTCAAATCCATCTTCGCTCAGAGTAAAAGTGTTATAAGGACTTGCCACAGAGTAATACGACGGCAAGCTATTATTTACAGTAGCGAACAATGGAGGAATTCAACCGCGGTTTATATTTGACACCGAAACTCGTATTCACGTAGGCACATAGATATGAAGTATTTTACAGTGTGTTGGATTATCTAGCGATTTCATATCAATGGAGTGAGTGAAATCACTGTCCGTGCCGTTTATCCTATTTTTGCTATTGACATAGTAAATGTTGCTACTTCGCCCACCGCGGTATTCCATCGCAGAGACTAGTCTCCGCACCTCTATATATTTTTTTGTTTTACATCTCTAAATGAAAGTGTCAAAACCATAGCCGTTCTGGGCTTTCAACTCCTCCGCTTCTTTTTCTTTTAAGTCTGTCCAACCGCTGGCAAATTTAAAGCGATTACCTTTCGCCCGCTCTAACAAAAACCTAATACTATGCCACCCGCAGGTATCTGTCGTGTCGCTTTGGTTTTTGACTTGATTAACCTTCATAAGCAGATATGTGCTCGGCTTACTCTTGTCAATAAGCTGTTTCATTTGGTGTAGAAATAGGTCTGTCGGCTTATACAGTGCGAGAGGGTCGTAGATTTCAATAGAGTCATCTTTAATCAGGTCAACCCAAACAGCAATCCAATGTGAGCCTGGTTGGCTAGACTTATCTAAATTCATCATAAAACCATAATTCTTTCTTTTTTCTGGTTTAAGTTTGTTTATTTCATCGCTCGCTACTGTTCCCAAATACCAATCGTGCTTTTTCATAATATTGTCTATTTCATCCGTCATTAAACCTCTGCCTGCCCCCGCTAAGTTCTGTGGTATTTTTTGTTGCTCTTCTGTTGGAGGTGGTTGCTCTTCTGTCGGCGGTGGTTGTTGCTCTTCTGTTGGAGGTGGTTGAACTTCTGGCTGTGGAACTTCCTCGGTTGGTTGAATACCGAGATTATTTGAAACTTGATTTTTAATATTTGGGTCGCTTCTCATTTCATTTACTAAGTTATTTACATAATCCTTCGTCTTCATTTTTTTCCTGTATTTACCCTTCTTCAAATATTTCTTAATTTTTGCTATCGTTAAAAGTTTGTGGATTAACTCCTCCATCGTTTTTGCCCCAGCACCAGCTTGGTTTATTCCCAAATAATCAGCGAGTTTCTTTCTCATTTCATTCTGGTCTATTCCTAAATCAATACCTTCATCTACTATAACTTGTGCCATACCAGCTGTCGTGTGTTTTCCTTTAACTTTTTTTGGTGGTGGTTTGCCCCGAGCTTTCATTTCTTTTTCCAAAGCAGGGCCCAAAGTTTTGGGTATATCCAATTTCGGATACTTGTAATCATTTCTTAAACCTGCGGATATGTATGATATTTTATCTTTAATTTCAAAGTGTTTCGCTTTTGCCTCCGCTCGTTTTTTTTCTTGTTCTAATTCTTTTTTGTATTGTTCAGCCAGTTCTTTCTGCTCATCTGCTGATTGAGCATCGGCTATCGCTTTCTCTATTCCTTTACCAAGTTTGATAAATTCTGTTTTGCTCAAGCTTTTAATAAATTTAGTTGTAAAGCCCGCTTTCTTCATTAATTCAATGTATTTTTCTTTTAATTCCTTTTCAGCCTTTTTCTCTTCTTTTGTTTTCGATGGCATCTGTTTTTCTTCTGGTGCTTGGGGTGCTTGTGGTGGTGCTTGTGGTGGTCCTAGTTGTGGTGCTTGTGGTGCTTGTGGTGGTCCTAGTTGTGGTGCTTGGGGTGGTGCTTGTGGCGGTGCTTGTAGTGGTGCTTGTATGTATTGAGGTTGGAACTGGGGTGGCGGTAATAACATTAAATTATTTTTTCTATCTTGTTCAAATTTTACATCCTCTATAAGTTTTTGCTCTCTGTTCGCCTCCCTTATTAATTCTTCTTGTCTTTCCTTCATTTCCGCATTCTCCTTCCTCTCCATTCTTTTCTTCTCATCTTCTGCCTGTTCTCTTAACTTCTTTTCCTTTTCTTCCTGCTCGTGTATTAGTTCATATTTTTTCAGCAGGTTGTTTTGTATCTGGTTGCGGTTCTCGTGTTCAAGACGATTGAATTCGGACTTGATTATTCGCTCTTTTGTCTTTCGTGTTTTCTTCGTTTTATTGTCCCCTTTCATATATTTCAAAAACAGTTTAACGATTTGAAGTGTTGAAAGGTCATTCGTTTTCTCGCCAAAGTTGAGATATGCTCGTTTGCCTTTCACTTTAATATATGGTCGGCCATCTTTGGTTCTGTATATCCTCGGCGGTCGTTGTTTAAGTTTCTTCTTTGGCTTACTTCGCATTACTACTATTATATTGAGTAAAAAAAATTAATATAAGATTTTACATTTGAAAGGGTTGGGGTTTGATTGCGAAGCCTTGCTTCTCAAAGCAAGAAGGGGTTTACCCCTACCGAAACTTGACCGCTCCTCCTCGTTGCTTACCGTAGCCTTGCTTAATCGCAGCCTTTGCTACACGGTCAGCATAAGGCACTCCGACATCGCTTAGAAAAGTAGCACCCCTTGAAATCAATTGGTTCTTCTTGATAAACCTATTAGCATCCACTATCGCTTTTCCGACCTTCGCCCAATTCACTTTGCCTCCTGTTTGTTTCTTTTTTCCATTCTTCTTTCTGTTCTTCGCACCTCCCGCTTGTGGCATTTTGACTGGGCTTGGATTGTATCCGATGTTGTATCCCGCTGGTTGTGAAATAATCACTGGTGATGTTGGCATCTATATATAGTTCTGAAAAAAATAAATAATAATAAAATTACTTTTAACGAATATTGAAGTTCTTTCGTAATTCATCAGACACCGCATCCACATACAAAAAGTTAAATCTCTCTTTTGTCGCCTCGTGATAATTTTCAATGAAGTATTCAAGGTCGTAGCCGAGGTCCAGATGCTTATACACAAGCTCTATTTTATCCACACTCTGTCCAGGAAAAATAAGAAGGTAGTCCAACTGTTTAATAGCCTCAGGCCGTAAGTCGTTAAGATACTGCGAGCTCATAATCACCTTTGACTTATAGTGTCTATTTTTTTTCAACAGGTCGCTAACGGACTTATCCCACAACCCACTACCTAAATCATCTAACACGAACACGACTTCTCGTGTTATGTATTTGCTCAGCCTCGGTGGTTTTTCGCCTCCCTCCTGTTTCTTCTTTTCTTCTTTACCAAAATAAAGAAACTTCGGCTTTTCTACTTCATCCTTCCCGTCCTGAACAATCTCGCCTTCTTCTTGCTCTTCGTCAGGTTTATTCAGTTTATCTAACAGGTAATCTATGACACTGTATCCGTCCGTTTTCAAATATGTGTATATAGCCATTGGATTGCCTTTCTTCTTGAAGTGCTTAACTATTTCTTTGTAAATGTGGTCCTTATGTATTGTGCTGGCTATAATAACAATCCTTGTTTTTCTGTCCGTCGTTCTTTTCAAGATTTCAAACAGTGCTGTCGTCTTACCACTCTTCTTGCGAGCGAGAAGAAAAATATTGGCAAAGGCTTCATCAAATAACTTGTATCCTTTTGCCAACTTCTCGCCATCTCCGTTTTGGTTTCTAACTGATCTAACTCGTATATCGTTAATTTTCTCCATGTAAGAGCTTTTTTTTCAAAAAAACCTCCTACAACCTCAAAAAACTATTGCGAAGCTACGCTTGCAAAGCGTATATATAGAAAAATATATTTTTATTTTACTGGCGGGGGCGTAGGGGGAGCAGGCCCCTACGCTAGAAATTCTAAACAAATAACAATTCTTCCAGCTAGCAGGTCAGTCTCAATATTACCGCTGTCTGTTTTAAGCACTTTAAAAGTATATTGCCCGTCGGTCCAATTAATAATCCCCAAGTTGTAGCTAAGATTGGAAATGTTTGCTGTGTTGCTGTCAGCGAATGTGCCGATAATGCCGATGCGGTCCATATAAAGGATTTTCGTTTTCGTTTCAGTCATATCATTCATATAGTGGATAAACTTAACATTCATTCTGGTTGGGGTAAAGTTCATTTGAATGTTTTTGTCAAATGTCTTGCTACCGCCAACAAAATCATTACTCAGAAAAATAATCTTTTGGTATTTGAAATCCGTCATTTGTGTTTTTTGTTTCTATATGAAAGATTAAAAAAATCTTTCAGCAAATATATATTTTTGTGAAACTTTTTTGAAAAAGTTTCTAATATATTATGCTATTAATATTATTATTTGTGTGCTCTGTGTTAGGGCGGACTGCCTGCGATTTCTATTCACGGGTCAGTGTTTAAAAAAATGAAAGTTGTGTGTGGTGTATTCAAAAAGGAATAGAAACCAAATTTAAATGTGTGTATAAACCTTTTAGTGATTGGTGTGTTAGTTTTGATGAAGCCATTCCGCTAATCTGCTCAAATGATGCTTCTTGGTATAAAACTCAACTATACGAGTGTTCATTTCTTTGAGCTAGATGGGCTAGGAAGGCATATTCCAATCAATAGTGTTAAAATACCTACATAAGTGTTAGCTGTCTCACACGGTAAGTTCTTTTCAGACAACCTCACGATACAAAGGGCTATAATGGCAATAATGATACCCATTTGAAATAAGTATTTAATAAGTCGGCTGTCTGTCGGTCTGTTTTTTATACAACAACAATTCCAGTTATCTTCCAATTCGTGCTCTATTTTTTTTTCCTCAGTCTTTAGCTCTACTTCAAGAACACGAGACTTTAATTCTGGAGTTAGTTCGCCATCCATATCCATAATAGGCGGGGGTCTGTGAAGTCTGGTTGTATTTTTTGACATTATCAATAACGGACACTCTGATTTCTGCTAATTGATTTGCTTGGTCTTGTAGTATATTCATGAGATTATTATTTTGTTTTTCTAAATTAACTACCTTTTCCGCCATGTGTTGAAAAGCACTAATTAATACTGGTATAAAACTTGTATATGTTATGCCTTCAAGGTAGCCTTCTCCGTCGTCTGCTTTTATTCCACTTTCAGATACAAACTCTGGAAAAATCTTTTTTACCTCATCCGCAATAAATCCGTGGTTCTTTTTTTCTTTCTTCTCGTCTGATTTCAAATAATATGAACAACAATTTATTTTCATTAGTTTCTCGCAACAATCCCCGCAGTCTAATGTTTTAATATCTGATTTTAATCGCCTGTCCGATGAGTTTGTCCAAGCACCATTTAGCGGAATATAATTATAACTACCAGACGGCTCGCCTGTTGAGTTTGAAGTAGTCCAAGAGTGAACCAAACCAGTTGACGCACAAACTACTCCATAATTCGTATATCCTCCTGATTTCAAAAATATTTGTGGGTCGTTAGTATAAGCAGGTCTTTTTCTTGATGTTAAAAATCCGCTGGATGCTGTTGTGATGCTTAAATCTCCCGACGTATTGATGTTCATCGCCTCAGTGTAAGATATATTGTTTCCCGCCGTTGTTCCTGAATTATAATAAAAAGCGAGTTTGCCACCTTTTTGAATTAGAAATTTTGAACCGCTGTGGCTTGATTTCCAGTTCGTGCCGTCAAAATAAGCATCAAAACTTAAATTGACATTGTCGTGCGCCCAATTCAATAATTGAAATGTTGGATAAGCATCTGTGGATATTACTGCCTGTAAGTGTGCTCCTCCGATATTTGAAGCCGTCCCGTATATTTCTAAACCCGCCGTTGCTCCATTTGATGATTTTGTTGTGTTTCCTATGATTATCGGCTTACCTGATGCTGTTGTTATTTTATCGCTCGTTGCCAATGTCGTTGTTGATATCCCCGCACTAGCCGTTATTAACCCTTTTGTCCATAAAGTCCCGTTTGCCCCATTCAATGACATTAACAATTGCTCTGCTGAATTTTCCCACACAAAACCATCCGCCGAAGCATTACCACTCCTAAATCTTACAGCAAAGCCTGAAATATCGTTGCCTGCCACCGCTGTTCCTCCACCTAATGATTTACCAGCCCCCGGTTGAGCCATATAAATACCCCATCCTGAGTTGTCTGTATCCCACAGAAATATACCCTGTCCATTTCCTCCATCTACTTTATTTTGAATAGATAACTTACAACCGCCATCTGCTGTTAATAATCCGCTCGCGGTTAGTGTCGTCGTTGATATACCCGCGGTTGAAGTAATTGTCGTTCCCGTTATTGTTCCACCATTTGTTATATTGTTTGAGTTCATATCCAAAGCACCATAAAACCGCATACCCCCAGCATTGTTAAAACGGACAATGTCAGACGAAGCACTTTTATTATCCAAAAGTTTTGAAATATAAAGACCTGCTCCTTTTACATCAGATGCTACATTAGTGAATACATAACCTCTTTGGTTCGCGGTTCCACTTGTAGCAGTATTTAGAGTAAATAAGAAATACTGATAATCTCCTGATGTCTGTGAAAAGAATATATCACCTCCATTTTGGTTTAATATCCTCGCCCCATTATATGTTATATTTCCGCCATTAGTGATAGTTTGATTATTAAAATCGGCATTGTTCGTTAAAGTTAGATATTTTATCACAGTGCTCGCCCCGTTGAATGTTTTACTTCCTGTTATGGTTTGGTCTGTTGTTAGTTTTACATTTTGCCCGTCCAATGTATCTACATAACTTTTGTTTGCTCCATCGGCCGCTAATGTCGGAGTTCCAAGGTTGGCTATTTTGCTACTATTACAATCTAGCCCCGAAGCATTTACCAAACCGACGATTACCCCATCAATAATAAAACTTTTTTTTTCGCAGAAATTTCAAAGTTGTAATATGTTGCAGTTTTCATATCCAAACTAGCAATTGACCCGATATTACTGGTAGAATTGAAAACGATAAATGTGCCCTTTGTTGTTGAATTGATGGAATTTCCCGTTATTTCAACACCACTGCTATATGTCTTAATTCCTGCTATGGTTTGGTTTCCAGTTAGTTTCACATTTTGCCCGTCTAATGTATCCACATAACTTTTATTTGTTCCGTCCGTTGTTGCTGATGGTGTGGCTAAGTTTGTTATATTGTTGTTATTCAAAGATAGTGTAGTGCCAGTTGCGGTTATAATTAAAGTATTACCCGAATATAACTCTACATACGAACCCGTTATTTGTATCGGATACCAAGTCGCTGTTGCCGTTTTTTGTGCTGCAATCATTCCTATTTTAGTATCAAAGGCCATTCCAATGCCGTCAAAAGTAGTAGGATTGGATGAACCACTTACTTCTAAAGTTGATGTGAATTTTTTATTTCCTGCTATGGTTTGGTCTCCTGTTAGTTTAACCGCCGAAGTATCAAGAACGGAAACATCCACACCATCAACCAAATTCACATTTGTTATGCTTTGGCTTTTCATATCAAGACCCGCACTCGCATTTATTATACTGCTAAATGACTTAATTCCTGCTATGGTTTGGTCTCCTGTTAGTTTGACCACCGACCCATCAACCGCGAGATTTGCGAGATTAATTCCATTATATGTAGAAGCCTGAAATAGCAAAACCATTCATATTTAGTCCTCCCGTCATACTAGCAGTGCCGTCTAATCTAAGAAAGGGTGGTGTGATGTTTCTCCATTGCCCCGTGCTATACATAATCAGTTGGTTATCTGCTAGAAAACCTGATATTGTCACATCGCTATGTGAGTCTATACTTCCAGCTGCTGACACCTTATTATTATTATCATTATGCTCAAATATCCATTCATCAACGCCTTTGTCATTTAGTAAATTTACTCCTGTTATATTCTTCATTCCCATACTAATGTTGCCTGTTTCATCAACATTTATCGGAAATATTTTATTTACCCAGTTTATTGAATTATATGTTAGATAACTATTCATCGTCACTGGTGCTGTAATGACTACATCTGAAAGTGTATCAATTGAACCAAGGGCTGTATTCTTCCATTTGCCTTCTACATCGTTGTAAGTTAAGTATTGTCCGCTTGCTTGTGCAAATATGTTAGTGTCTATCAAATTGTATAAACTGGTTTGGTGCGGATTAGAAGTATTAGAGCGGTGTTGAGTTGAGGCTTTGACTTCGTCGTTGTCCCTCACTCGTTGCTCTGTATAGTATAAATTTTTTCCTTCTTTAATGTCTGTTGTTGATTTGGTAGCTAGTCTCGCATCAAATCGCCCGTCAGTATAATAAAGATTTACAGGGTCAGCATCTTCTGGCACTCTATCCGTGTTTAAGCCTGTAATATTAGTATTTGTTAAATCAAGGTTAAGTATGTTCAGACTATCTACGGCTAGCTCATTAAGACCTAATAAACTTTTGAATTGACTCATTGAACCAAAACCGGAGGTGTATATTTAGGATAATAATTAATCCGAATAAAAATTATTTTTGGTTAGATATATACCCAAAACAAACGATGCCAAGTGGTAATAGAGAGATTGCCATAAAGAACCTTGAAAAAGCGACTGTAATGAAGAAACAGTATGCGAGGCAGAGACAGATTGAAAGGGCTAGGGAACTACTTGCTGAGGAAGAGGCTAAAAATGTGAAAGAAATGACAATGACGAAAAGATGGACCACATTACTAAGAAGCAGTTGGCAAAGGATATGATTGATGGGCGGGACGGTGAGATAAGTGAGGAAAGTAGTGAAACCGATGAGGAAGTAGAACACGACTTTGTAGATATCGTTGCCCAACGGGTTGCGGGTATGAAACTTAAAGCCAAACAGAAGAAGGCGAAGAAAGTGGTAAAAAAGAAACTACCTGAATTAGACGAGAGCGAGAGTGAGAGCGAGGAGAGTGAGGAAGAGGAAGAGCCTAAGCCTAAGAAAGGAGGGAAGAAGACTAGCCGTGTTAGTGTCAATGTTTATAATCAACAACCCGATAAACCAAAAAAAGAAAACAATGATACATATAAAATTTTTCTTAAATTTTGAAACTTTTAAAAATCTTTCAATATATGAACCTTTTTACAACCTACGGTCGTAGACAGTAAAAAAAGCTTCATACATTTTTGCAAACGTAGCTTTGCAACCAAAAAAATTCGGGTCGTAGGGTGTCCCTACAATGGATCATAAACACAGCAATCCGCAAAATACTGAAACGGAGGCGGAGTCTCCGCAAGATAAGGAAGAACTTGAAAAACAGAAAATTGAATAAGCTTCTGAAATACACCATCAATCTAAGAACCCTAAAAAATGGAATACTATACTAGCCCCTGAGCCTGAACCATTAAGCCAAGTGTTTATTGACCTTATGGATATGTCTAAAATAGCTACTAAGAAAGGAAACAAAAACTACAACTTTGGTTTAGTAATGATTGATGTTTATTCCCGTCGTGGTTGGATTGAACCGATCAAAAATAAATCAACTGGCGAAGTATTAGAAGGATTAAAAAAATGCCCAAACCTAAAAGGATTACGTCCGACAACGGCAGTGAATATAAAGGACAAATCGCAGAATACTTCAAAGAGAATGGAATTCAACATACAACTAACGAAGTTGGCGACCACCGAACTATGGGTATAGTAGATAGATTTATTAGAACAATAAGAAATGATTTAAATTTTATGTGGGAAGTTAATGATGATTTTATTTGGGTTCCTTACATTTATGAAATTGTTGATAATTATAATAATACATATCATAATACAATAAAGGCTACACCTATGGAATTCTATGAAGGTAAAAAGAAAAATGACCAAGAAGTATATAGGGCTGGTCTTATTAATAAATTTCCTAAGGGCTCAACCGTTAGAAAAGAACTAGAAAGAACGGTTTTTTCTAAGGGTGATGTTCAGTATTCAAAGAAAGTATATACAGTTAAAGGTCGGAAAGGCTTTAAGTTAATACTCGGTGAAAACGAACTAGTCAGTCCTCAACAATTATTAAAGTCCAAAATGAACGAACAAGAACAGGAAGAAGTTAAACCTCAACTAGCCGACAAAGTTAAAGAAGTAACTAAGGAAAAAAAGACCGTCCACTTATTAAAATCATTAGATATAAAACCTGAAAACATCCGTAGTAGTGCACGGATTAAAAAGAAAAAAGAAATAATGGATTTGTAATTTATTATAAGTATTGTTAGTTTAGGTGAAGTCCGCAAACATTTTTTAATATTATTTTCCAATTTTTACCGAGTAAGTAGTAACAATCTTACCAAGCTTTTTTTGTTTGTAATCGGGCCGATATTAGCCCACTTTTGAAACAAATAGTAAAGCCCGCTGGGATACCTTACAATGAAATATTCTTTCACTTTCGGATTTGACTTGTGCTTCAAGAGCTGACAAGCAATTCGCCCATCTTTCATCTCACGGAAAACGATTGCGACCCCAGCCTCTTTATCAAGAGTAAAGTAATATGTTGCTCCCTCTATCACGACGTTAGGAGTTTTCGGTCTTCTTCCTCCCCGTCTCTTTCTTTCTTTTTTTTCTTCAAGGTCAAGGTCTTCAACATCATCAGCAAGCTAAAAAATTACACACTATGAGCCCACATAAAAAAACAAATTTTACCTCTTCCATTTCGTCATCTTCCTCCTCATCTAGTTCCTCAACAGGCTCCTACAATACACAAACAAAAATAAATCAACAAAAAAGAAAAGAGATAATTACATGTGGAGCTGGTGCTGGCTCCTACAATACACAAACAAAAATAAATCAACAAAAAAGAAAAGAGATAATTACTTGTGGAGCTGGTGCTGGCTCTTCTTCCTTCTTCTTCTTCGGAGGCATTGCCCAACCTACACATACATACACATGGACAAACTATGTATGTATGTGTAGGGGTAGTTTAGAGTCGTGCCCAGGACTTTATATAGTCAATTATCTATAAGCTTTATTCATATTTCTATTACCTTCCCCTACATCTATCCCTATTTCATCTAATCTCTTCATCATCATACATGCCTCCGTAAATGTCATCACTCTTTCAATCATTCTTTCCATCTTAACTACCTCCACTGCCTCTATCATTCCTCTATTCTGCTTCTTCCAATGCTTCATCAATTTTATTTCATTCTCAATCTTTCTTCTCTTCAACTTCTTTCGTCTATCCTCCATCAAGTCTTCTTCTATCTCGTCTCTCTCCTTCTCTTTTTTATATATCGTCTCTTTCAACGCATCTCATCTCTCCTTCTTATTCATCAACTCTTTCTTCATATTCTCAATTATCGCTTCGTCTTTTTCAATCTCTTTATCTGCCTTTATTTTCAATTCATTTAGTTTATTTAAGCTATAACTACCTGCTTTAAACTGTTCTTTCCACATATCTTTATCTTTTACATTTTTCGGTATGAGATTTAATGACATTATATGAGTGTATGAATAAGCTTTATGGTTCGCAAAAAACAGACAAACAGAAGCGAAAACGCTTACACGATTAGACGATTTTGGTATAATCGAATGGTTGAAGTATTGGCTGATGAGTTCTATTTCATTTTTCTATCTAACAGCAACTTCAACAAAAAAAGAAAAGAAAAAACCGCAAAACCCGTTATATTTCTTTTTTCGCAAATTGACAGCTGTGACTGTGTTCAATGTTGAGAAAGGCTATGTGTATCATTTTATTTACCCGTTTCCACTTTTTTCCTGCCGTTGCCATTTTGTCCCCGCGGGCCGAACGGTGTGTGTCTCTGGGGGGCGGGGGTGTATGTATTGAAAAAGTGTGCCGAAGTGGCCCCCTATACTACTAGCAAGAAAGAAAGCAAGAAAGAAAGCAAGAAAGAAAGCAAGAAAGAAAGCAAGAAAGGAAGAAAGAAAGCAAGAAAGAAAGCAAGAAAGAAAGCAAGAAAGAAAGAAAGCAAGAAAGAAAGCAAGAAAGAAAGCAAGAAAGAAAGAAAGAAAGGAAGGAAGGAAGGAAGGAAGGAAGGAAAAAAAGGAAGGAAAGAGGGAAGGAAGGAGGGAAGGAAGGAAGGAAGGAAGAAAGGAAGAAAAGAAGAAAGAAGGAAGGAAGGAAGGAAGGAAGAAAGGAAGAAAGGAAGAAAGGAAGAAAGGAAGAAAGGAAGAAAGGAAGAAAGGAAGAAAGAAAAGAAGAAAGAAAGAAAGAAAGAAAGAAAGAAAGAAAAGAAAGAAAGAAAGAAAGAAAGAAAGAAAGAAAGAAAGAAAGAAAGAAAGAAAAGAAGGAAGGAAAGAAGGAAGGAAGGAAGGAAGGAAGGAAGGAAGAGTGGGTGTTTGCTTGTTACTAGTCTAAGGGTGCGGGGTTTGCGGAAAGGCAATGATACGGTCCAAACATAAGAACAAATTTACGTATTTTGCGGATTGATTTTTTCAAATCATGTTTTGACAGTTTCGATGTGTGGTCTGATGAAGTTCATTTGACGGGATTTGCGTGATGATTGATTTGCGTGATGATTGGACTTTAACCTATTTTTTTTTCAGGCGATACGCACAGCGATCCAATCTCTACCCCAAAACGGACAAATCGAACTTTCCCTGCATCATCAGTCCGTCCCTCTCCTTCGCCCAGAACACCCACGTGTCCAGGGCCACAGGCACAACAGCGTTTGAGGGCATGCTGGCGCGCAAACCCCGATGCACACTGGACTTTTTCGATTCCCCGGAGATCATCACCGCCCGCTCCTCCGCTTCAAGTGCCGCTCTCGACGCTTCCCCCCTACGTATACGCTTTCGCTTCAGTCTTCAGAAAGATCGAACTGCTACGCCGCGCTCGCGTTGCAGTCACAACGTATATCAGTACGTACACAGACGTCTCTCGTGCTCGATCTGTAGCTCAGAAGTACAAGGGGCGCTGCAAGGCAGTCAAGGAATGGAAGGTTGGCGACACCGTCATCGTCTACCTCCCTAAGCACTCAAAGCAATGCATACCAGCCTCGTCTGTCCTTCAGTTCGATGGACCTTACTTACACGAGTTTAGAGCAGGTTAACTCTAACTGCTTTAAACTCCGTCACCTCAAGACTAACAAAATATTGAAACTGATTGACATCTCACACCTCTCCCCTTACACTGCGCCCACTGATGGCGTTCCAACCTTGCTACACGCGCTTCTGCAGGGGACGAGGCGCTCGAAAAGGCACTTCCAATCAGAAGGCAAGAACTGCCCACAGACGTCCGCGATCTGATGCGCGCAGGCCTGGCTGGCTTTGGCGACTCGACAAACACGGTAGCCCTGAAGACCATGGTCGCGCAGCTGGGCACGATGGTGGAGATGAAAGATAGGCTGCTCGAGGCCAACTCGAGGATCATCGAGCAGCAGACAGCCCGGCTCGAGGAGCAGACAGCTCGGCTCGAGGAGCAGTCTGCTCGGCTGGCGCTGGCGGACGTGGCCTTGAAGCAGCAGCAACTCATCACGAGTTTGCAGGAAGAGAAGGCTGCCAAGCGCCGCAAGCTGTTGTTGGGCGCGGTGCCAGTGCTCTCGGCCGAGGATGCTAGCGAGAGCGACAGCAACGACTACCCGCCCGGCTCGACCTGCAAGACGGGGCGTTGGTCTCGGCTGATGACTGAACAAGCTAGAGTTTTCGTTGAACGGCTAGCTCGTGCTATCACAGCCTATACCAAGAACGTGCGCGACCAGTACCTGAACACAGAGGAACCAGAAGAGGAGATCGAGCCTGAAGTCTGGCAGCAAGCCAATGACGCAGCAATCGAAGCGCTGCGGCAGGCGGTCGCGGAAATCTTGCGCCCCGCGCCTGCGGCGTTGGCTCGTTTCCACGCGGTCAACGGTACCCAAATCTATAGCGAGATCGTGCGGATAGTGTGCAGGAGACTCCCACGTCGGAATCTAAATTCCACCCAATTGCCTCTTGCGCATTTTTTTCTGTACCTCGTAGCCAAGAACAAATTCTTTGCGCAAGTGGCTGGCAACGAAGAGGATGCGGACTTGGCCAGAGACCTGGAGCTCGAGACTACGCTGGGCGAAGAAGTTCTGGGACATGACGTGTTTCTGTATTCGCTCGATGAGCCGCGCGGGCTGGTGACCAAAAACAGTCAGGAACATTCGTTGCGTATAGAAACGCTCAGGCAAGCACGAAATGGCGACGCGCAGGCCGAGGCCTTCTTCTTGGCCAGGGGCCTGCCAGTGAAGTACCTTGTGCGTTAAAAACAGTGCTAAACCTTTCAGTACGCAACTCAGTTTTGGTTCTCAGTAAACAATATTATATAATGCGGTATTTTGTGAGGAGACAGAATGTACGCACGGGGTGAGGAGGGAGAGGGGGGGGGGGAAGCAAGACGGCGGAAGGGCGGGGGGGGGGGGGCCGCCACGCACACTTTTTTTGAAAAGGACGGATGGGGGGGAGGGTTTTGTGTTGGGGGGCTTTTTCTTCTTGATATGGCAGGGGGGGGGAACTGTCGGGCGGGAGGGAAACAACACCCCTGTCTTTCAAGAGCTTAGCTATATCTTTGTTTTATTGGACTTGTGGGATGGCGACAGCAAATTCCTCACCCGGCTTCCAGGGCTTGTTGGCCGGCTGGGCGGCACGGACCGAGGAGCCCAAGGGCCTAGTACTACCGTCTGTAGCAGCAGCAGTAGCCGCGCAACGTTTCCCGATCGCGGCAATAGGGCCTGCGCGAGCAGAGGCCCAGCGCTGGCTGCGGACGGAGCTCGAGGCGCAGGGCGTGCAGGGGCCCGCGCTGGCCACGGTGCTGCGCACCTTGCAATACCGCGATCGCGCGGGCCTGCTGCGGCTGACCGAAGACGACCTGAAATTCTTGGTGACCAGTGCCAGGCCCCGGCTAGAGCCTGACCTGGCGCTGCTACTACGCGATATTCTGCACGACGGGGGCGGCTTGGAAAGACGACCCCTCGCCAATATTAAAAAAGAAGGCGAGCCTGGCTGAGAGACCAAGGTCGCAGGATCGAGTTACAGAAAAGAAGTATTAACGCGCGCGGTGCCACAGGACGCCCTTTCCCCCACACACAAACGGGGCTCGCCTCGAAGAGTGAGGCAGACAAAAGTTTATTAAAGACCTTTGTTGAGAATCAAAGAAAGAAAGGAGGCCGCACCAGGGCATTCTGGTGAGAGTGTGGGGGGGGGGGGGGGGCGCAAGGCCGGCGGGGCAAGAAAACTTTTTTTTTGTGCTTAGCTAATGTCTGGCGGGCGGGGGGAAGCATTTTTCTTCGCTTGCAAAATGTTCAAATTTCGTCCTCCGCCTTTCGCGCGGTCTGAAATTCACGGTACAGCGCTAGGCCCCGGGGAAACAAGATTGCGCCCCGGATCCCACGCACCAAGTCGTACCCGCTCGCCCGTGGATCAGAAAGAACAGTCAGCTTGGAGATAAAGAACGTAGCCTTATCGTAGTCTAAGAATTCGCTGGCCAATAACGCTCTGCCGCCATATTGCTGACTCAGGATACTCTTCATGGAGCCAAGGATGGCCAGAGGTATGTACAGACCATACAAAGCCTGATTTTGTTTGACCAGGTATTGCTCTAGTTGCTCGAACATGAGCACGCCGAAATTTGACTTGCTGTCAGACGCCAGAAGCGAGCTGCCATGCCACACGGCGCTGTGCCTCCTGATGCTACCAGCAAAGACCCAATCACGACCGGCCACGGACGGATCCCTGTAGCTTTGGCGCAGCTGGGCCGCCCGGTTGTCATCTCCCCCCGACAAAGAAGTGCCCAGCACGTTGTCGGGGTGCCACCAGATGTGGCCCCGCGGCTGGGAGCGCAGGACGAACAAATGTGCATGCCCGTAATACAGCTTGTCCTCATTCCACAACGCGTCCATAAGACCGGAACAGGCGGCCACGACCGACTTAATGTTTTTCTTGTCGTAGGAGGCCCGGAGTGCTTCGCACATTTCTTTTTGGAATATTTTCTTTCGGTCCTCTGGAAAAGTTGCCAGATTTGCAAAGCCCTCTTGAAGCCTACGGGTGACCCAAGCATGAGCCTCCTTTTTCCAATCTTCGTGCCGGACCTTGTTGGTCAAAAAGTCGCTGATTGCTTGGCTCTTGCGGCTGTTGGTCTCGCTCACTAGCGTTTGGTAGCCATTAAAATCTTGTAAATTCTGAAAATGCGTGTAGATAGAATCATCAAGCTCTCGATCGTTTTCAATGGTAAGGGCCAAAAAACCTGGAATCTTTGCATTGGCACATATACGAGCCACGCCTAAAAGCTCTTTTTTAAAATCAAAGCGAAATCTAGCAAGAAGTGCTCTGACACCATCGGCAAACACGAGCTCGTACACAATGGTGTTCAAGAAGTACTCGTGATACTCCGAGGTTTTCCGCAGCAACGCTCTTCCTTCGGGCATTTTTCGGTCTTTTTTTTTTAAAAAAAAAGCCCGCGCCAGAATTAAGTTGGATAGGGCGCCCGCAAAAAAAAACTAAGGCTACGAATACTCTGGGGCGGCGGGTTGGCGGGCGGGGATAAATTTGTGGGCTAGGGGAACGTGGGCGGGCGTCTCGGGCTTTGCCAAAACAAAGCTAAAAAATGTGTGTTCCCGCCCGCGCAACCTTCACCGCGCGCCCTCTCCTTCGCAGAGAGAAGGAAGAAAGCGGGAGGGGGGGGGGGACACCGGTAAAAGAACGCTCGGGCAAAAAAAGGCTGATGTCTGCGCTGCTGCGCCGAGGGCACGTTTGTCGCTATCCCCCCCCCCCGGCCGGCATTTCGAAGTCCAGGTCCTCTCGGATGAAGTTACGACTCACAAAACCGCACTGTTGGCGGCCCTGCGCCAACAATTTATCCGGGCCAACTCTTCGCAATTCGCGGGGCTGTCGCAGGTCTTGTTCTCTCAGAAGCTGCTATACCCGTTGTAAGTAGCCCAGGAATACCAACTGGACACCACGGTTCTCCCCACGGACGGGGTAGCCAAGCTCAAGTTCCATAACTGTACATACGAAGATAAAAGGTCGCGCGATCGAGTTACAGAAAAGAATTAACTCGATCGCGCGCGGTGCCCACACCACGCCCTTTTCCCCCACACACACACAAAAGGGCCTCGAAGAGTGAGGCAGACAAAGTTTATTAAAGACCTTGGTGGGGCAACAAAGAAGGGTCCAGCAACAGGAAAGTGGCCTTGGTCGGCGCCGTGGAAGAAAGGTTGCTCGCCCGGATCTCGTTGTTTTCTATGTTGGCATACGTGTACTCGATTCCCTGGGCAACGGGATGTTGCACCAGAATGCATTTGCCGTAGATCGAGCAGGCATTGTCGCGTTCTTCGTAGGCGATCCACCAGCCAAGAGCTGAATGGTTTGAGTCGTTGATTTGCTTCAGCACCAGGCACCCCCCGCAGTCGGTGTCGGGTGCGCCTGGCGCAAGCCCGTACTTATTTACACTTGCAGGATGATTGTACAAAAGCAGATAGATCCCGTCGTCAAAGAGTTCGTCCTGCTTCTTTTGGGACATGACGCAGCTGCTGAAATTCGAGACGTTGAAAAGTCCAAAGGTTTGCAGTGTAGCATTGGCGGTGCTGCATTCCTGCATCCGCAGCCCTAGCCAGGCAGGTTCCGACTCCTCCGGGGGGGGCACCACGCTCAGACACTGGCGAGATCTCTCGTCATACAACAAGGCTGAACCCACCAAGCGGGTTAGATTCGAGAAGCTGAGATCACACTGGTCTCGCGAATCAGATTTTACTGGCTTCTCTATAAAAGTTACTATTAGTCCTATTAGTCCCGCAATCATCCAAAACACCGCAAAAGCTACGGCTAACATGCACTCCGCTTTGGTCATTCCTTTTTTCTTGTCCTGCTTCTGTTGGCCCGAGTGCGGGAAAAACAGCTTTTGCCGACAAGCTACGTTTCCCCCCCGCCAACCTTCACCGCCGCCCCTCTAGAGAGAGAGAGAGTGGGTGAGGGGGGGGGGCCGGACCTGTACAGAAAAGGGCGGGGGCTGGCCAAAAACAAGGGAGGGAGGGAAGGGAGAACCGGTAAAAACAAGGGAGCAAAAACACCCTTGCGAAAAAGAAGGGCGGCCGCGCGCCTTTTCCTTTCTCCTTCCCACTTTTGCCAACACACCACTTTGGCTTGGGTGGCTTACTTTGTAAAAAAGCCGTTCCACACCACATTCGGATTGGACACACGTGGCGTACGCGCTGTTCCGCGGCAATGACGTCCCCCCCCCCTCCCCACCTTTCTTTCTCTTGCTCTCTTTCTCGTTCAGCAAGAAAAAATCTTGTTAGCTCTTAGAAATGTCTAAGAAGCAAAGTTACAATAAAAAAGTAGCGAAACCAGCGCATGGCTACCGACAGCGAGATTGTGGAGGTGACGGTGAAGTGGTACGAGCTGAAGGAGGCAGAGCAGAAAGAAGTCTGGCAGAAACCACGAGTTGTACCAGAGAAGCACAAGTACCAAGTGCCCGCGAGTACCGTGCGGGAGGGGCTAGCCGCGATCGGAGAAGCGATCGGGGTTGAGACGCTCAGCCGGGAAAGATGTCCCAAGCTATGTCTTATGCCTGATTTTTTGTCACTGAACGAAACGAGGATGACCACCAAGGACCCCGGCATGCTAGCCGATTGGCTAGAAGCCGGAATAGGAAACAAAATGCTGTGTCTGCATACCCTGACGAACGAAGATCGGCGCTTGACAACCGAGGAAAACGGGGACGAAGTAACTACGTATCTCACCAAGCGAATAAAGTACAATCGTAAGGGCGAAGTGGTCGACGCTCAATGCCATGTTACGTTGCGTGTCAGCTGGCCTTATCCTACAGGTGGTCCATTCCCGGCAAGTGGTGGTGGTGGTGTACCAATGGCGAGAAGACTTGTGTGGGGACCCGCCACAAGCAGGAGGCCCTCCACCTCCGATAACCAACAAAAATGCCATCTGCTCTCGCGAGCCTTGACTAAGCTAATTACGGAGGAACCCAGGTACTTGTCGACCAAGAGCGCAGTTGAGGCCGTGATGGAGTTAGACCAAGAATTGCGATTTGCGGGGCACCGCCCCCTGTTCGTCGAGGCCGATCACAAAGAAATACTTTCTACCAGTCTTACGATTTCGCCAGAGGAGCTAAGTCCGCTGCTACGAGCGGCAGACATCCCAGGTGCCTGGCTGCAAGAGTTGGAAATTCGCGGCACTTTGCTAGCGTGGTTTCAATGGCTCGGTTACTACCGGACGAGAGTGCTCATTGCCCTGCTCAAAAACCTGTCCACCGCGTCTACGGGGGTGCAAGGCGTGGTTGGGCAGCTCCAAGAGCTACTGCGGGATATCTGGGCGGCCTCGCCGGGGTTGTACGGGGTCCGCGAGCCAGGCGTCGTCCAGCAGATAGCGAGCGCTATTGGGGTACGCGATGGCCTGCCGGGCGTGCTAGCAGCTGGTTTCGCCCAGGAGGTGGTCGCACACTGCAGGCAATGCGGCGAGAGCCTCGGACACAAAAGACAGAAGAGGTGACAAAGAGGGGGGGCCTCTCTCTCTCTCTCTCTTTCTCCAAAACTTCCCCCCCCCCGTCGCCGTTCCCCGTGCATGCTTGCACTTTGTTTCGTAAATGCCCCGGCGAGAGGGAACGGCGAGAACGGCGAGAGGGGGGCGGGCGGGAATACATTTTAAGCTACCAAACAAATTCCCGCCCGCCGGGGCTGCCCCCCCCCCCCCGAAAAGAGAGATGCCATCGAAAGGTGGGTGAGAGTGGGAGGGGAAAAAGCTGTGTACGCAAAAAAAGAGTGGTAGGAACTGTGTACGCAAAACAAAAGGCGGTCGTGCGCCTTTGCCCCTTCCCACTTTTGCTTGGGTGGCTTACTTTGTAAAAAAGCCGTTGCACTCACACCGCGTTCGGAATGGAACACGTGGCGTCCGCGCTGGTGCCGTTCGAATTCCGCGGCAATGACGGGGCGGCCGACGCTGACGACGACAGGTACACGGGCCCGTTCGCGCCGCGCAGCACGAAGCACGGAGCGAACTCGTCACCCCCGCGGTGGCAGAATTACAACGACTACGACGGGGCAGGAGATGCGAACGCGCCGCCAGAGCCGATGCGCCCGCTGAGCCTTTACCCGGGGCTAGCGGAGGCCGAGCGGGAGGACGCCCAGCAGAACCCGGGCGCGGACGAATCTTTCTGCTTCGCGTGCCAGTTCTTGCCCAGAGGACAATGCGACAACAGAGACTTTGCGCACTTGCAGAGCTTATTCGACGAGTGGAGTGACAGGAGCCCACTAGTAGTGCTGCGGTGTGTGCAGCAGTGGTACCGGCGGCGCTGGCAGGAAGAGTGCAACCAGCACTGGCTGCTGAGCAGCATACGGTTGCACATCGTGAGCCACCGCGCCATGCCCCCGGAGGTTTTCAGAAAGAACGCTATGCGCACGAACCAGGCGCTGCTGTACCACCTGGTGACGCAGGGCCTGCTGCGCGAGAACGACGACGGGACAGTGCGAGAGATAGACGAGAACAGCTTTAGAAAATACCAGAGCCTAGTGCTAGCCAGCGTCAAACTACAGGCCGGCGCGCAGTCGAAAATGCCGGAGCCGTCCTAAATAATAGGCCGCTTGCAGAAAAAAAAATTGCTTTTTAATATTAAAAAAACAGGAAAATCTCTTTTTTTCTAAAACTCTGAACAGCGCCGAAAACTAAAAAAGAAAAAGACTAGAATCTCCTGACGACGCGGAGACAGAATCCCTGTCTCCGCGTGTTTGGGTCGCTTTTAGTCACAGTCCGAGTCACTGCAATCAGCACAGACTCCCTTGGGACTGCCGCTGAGCCACTTGCGTTGGATAGGAGTCTTTACACCTATCTCGAGCAGCTCTTCCCACTTCAAGGTGCAGTCTCGTTCAGCTCTGTAGGCGTCTCCCAACAAATTCAACATTGGCAACGAAATAATTCTTTGTACGGCTTCTGTGATTTGGTCGCTGCTCCGCACCTCCGATATAATGCCGTCCAGTGGCAGATGCCTGAGGAATTGGTGTTCGCACTTGTGACTTCTTTGGTCCAGCGACAAGCTGAGTTCCATCACTGTTTTGCCGGTCCGGATCGTGTGTTTGCAGTACAACACCAAGCGCGTACTAACGGGTACAGATTCGCCGTAGCGTCTGCCCACGTCAATGTTCAGCAGGCCGTGCGCATCCAACTCTTCTCCGTTTTCGTAGTAATGGTAGGGAACTGCGCCAGTGATCCCGTATTTCTCAAAACCCCTGCCCAGGGTCACTTGCTCGATCCGTTGGACAAGTGTCTTTTGCACCGCGCGGAGTTCGCCTTGCTTAGCTATTTTGGCTAAGGGCAGCAGAACAGTGAGACGCTTGCAGGCCGTGCCTAGCACGGCCAAGGAAGACGGCGAGTACGAGATGAGCAATTCTAGTGTGCTGCCCTCCAGCAGCTCGAGCAGGTCCAACAAGGAAGAACGACCGTGTGCACGCTTCTGTCTTTTGTTCGGCCGTGCAGCGTCTTTCGTTCCGTCGTCGGTCGAGATCGCTGCTCCAAGAAAAGACATACCGCTACACAAAAAAAATGTACAAGGAAGACGTAACACAAAAAAAACAAAGCCCTTTCCTCCCTTTGTAAAAAAAATGTGCGTCGTCAATTTCGTGCAGGTGTGTGCGTGCAGTCTGTGTGCAGTCTGTGTGTGTGACTTGTGTGTGTGTGACTGTGTATGTGTGTGTGCAGTCTGTGTGTGCGTGTGTGACTTGTGTGTGTGTACAGTCTGTGTGTGCGCGTGTGACTTGTGCGTGTGTACAGTCTGTGTATGTGTGCAGTCTGTGTGTGTGTGCAGTCTGTGTGCAGTCTGTGTGCAGTCTGTGTGCAGTTTGTGTGTGCGTGTGTACAGTCTGTGTGTGTGAGTGCAGTCTGTGTGCAGTTTGTGTATGTGTGCGTGCAGTCTGTGTGCAGTTTGTGTGCAGTCTGTGTGCAGTCTGTGTGCAGTCTGTGTGCAGTCTGTGTGCAGTCTGTGTGCAGTCTGTGTGTGTGTGTGCAGTCTGTGTGCAGTCTGTGTGTGCGTGCAGTCTGTGTGCAGTCTGTGTGCAGTCTGTGTGCAGTCTGTGTGCAGTCTGTGTGCAGTCTGTGTGCAGTCTGTGTGCAGTCTGTGTGTGTGTGCAGTCTGTGTGTAGTGTGTGTGCAGTCTGTGTGCAGTCTGTGTGTTGTAGGCGTGGCGTATGAAGCTTATGTGTGTGAGTCACTGCTTTGTTCTGTTGTGTTAAAAAGGGTTCTTCGCACGTCACATATCATAAGGGAGGGAGGGGAAGGCCGACAAACAAAAAGGGGGGGCCCGACAGCTACGATGCCGACATCATTGGGCAAACCCAATGTTGGCAAAATTGCGCAAAACACAATGTTGGCAGAATTGCGCAACCCCAATGTTGCCAACATTGGTTTTGCTCAATGTGCTGTAATCGAGGGGAGGGCCTGCGATGCCGAAGCCATTGGGCAAACCCAATGTTGGCAGCATTGGGCAAACCCAATGTTGACAGAATTGGGCAAACCCAATGTTGGCAGAATTGGGTTCGCCCAATGGGCTGCCGAAGGAGAGGGGAGGCCTGCGATGCCGAAGTCATTGGGCAAACCCAATGTTGGCAGCATTGGGTTCGCCCAATGATGTAGGTTCGGCTGGTTAGAAGGATCGGCCCCTCTTTCCCCCCACCTCTCTTTCATATTGGTGACCATAATATATCACACTCACGTGAAATGACTTTGCTTATCTGTCGTCGTATACAAAACAGAAATTGTCGCGTGTGCACGTGTGTGTGTGTTACTGTCAGTCTACCCCGTGCGTGTTTCTTGGGGCTCGACACAGACAATTGTGTGTGTGTGTGTTGTGTGTGTGTGTGTTTCTTTTTGGCTGAACGTGTATACACCAAGAGTTGTGTGTGTGTGTGTATGCGACTGGGTTTGGTGTATCCGTCAACGCGTGTGTGTGAGTGTTTGAGTGTGATACCAAGAGGTACGTGTTCTTACTATTGGTGGGTGCAGGTGTGTGTGTGCAGGTGTGTGTAATGTATCCATGGTTTTTTATGTGTATCTGCAGAGAGTTATGCGATCTCCTCTTCCTGTTCTTATCCATCTATCTCTTTTTTTCTCCTGCTCTTATTTCTAGTTGTGTGCGCGAGTTTAACTGTCCAACCACAGTAAAAAACTCGCGCACACCTTGCTGCATTTTTCTTTCTTCCTTGCTTCACAGGAAAGAAAACCAATGAGCGACGGCTCCCTGCCTTCCGACGTTGCTGCTCCCACAACTCCCACTCCGCCTTGCTTCCTGAGATCCACGGAGATCAAGTCGCTGCCAAGCCTGCGCGAGGTCCTGGAGTCACGAGCCGGGGCTTGCGTTGAAGTCGTGCTGAACGCGGGCGCCGAACCAATCAGCAGGGACCGAGTGTCGCCGCACGTGTGGTTTGACGAGTTCGAGAGCGAGCTTGGGCCGGACCACAAGCGCTTGTGGTCCAAGATCATAGCCTTTGCCCAGGCCCGCTGCATGTTCCAGTCTTTTCTGCTGCGGCTACCCACCAAGGGCATGTTCCTGCACCTTTCGTCCGCGCGGCTGGCCGCAACACTACAAGGTCTGGCGCCCGCCCGGGCGGAACCTCGTTTGCGGGGCCTGTGTGCCGCGCCCCTCGACAACGCTCTGGCCAGGGATTGTCCCCTCCTGCACGGATTGCTAGTCGGTGATACCAGCCATTTGCAGCAGGCGGTCCGCCTGACGCCAGCGGAGTTCGTGTCCCGCGTCCTCGGCCCGAGCGGCACCGTTGAGCCAGCTCGCGTGCACGAGCTAGGTGCTGTCCTGGTGTGCACGGAGGCCAGCCACTACTGGTTCGTCCAGCCCCAGCCCGCCTCGCCCCGCGTCCCGTCCTTCAGCTCTCTGGTCGCGCTGCACGAACGTCTGGGTGTCAAGTTCCTGGACATGTTCCACCCGTCCGACCCGTCCGACCCGTCCGACGAAGACGCGCCTTCAGACGAAGACGCGCCTTCGGCTGCTGCTGCTGAAAGCAACAACGAGTCCGCGCAAGAGATCTGTCCGGCGGCCCAGCGCCAGATCTGCAAGGCCTGGACAATAGCCCGCGATACACTAATAGTGATCGACGCGCTCCCGCAACCAGACCCTCTGACAGGTTCCTTGGGCGCCGAACCTACGCAGCAGCAGCTAGAGTTGATCCTACTAGAAATGCGGGCCAAGAGCCTTTGTGCTACAGCTTTGTTCAAGGACGAATTCCTAGGCTACGACCCGTCAGCCAAGAACCAGCCACTAGAATTCAGGGGGTACGAGAAAGTGCGCAACGAGCGGGCCGCTGTGGAGGGCCTGCTGCGGCCCCTGAGCCACGAGGTCCGGGTCGCGGCCTGTCGCACCCCGGGCTACCTGCTCCTCCTCAGCGCGTGCCTCAGGCAGGTGGTGGATAATAGTACTCCGGACTTTGTGCTCAGGGTGGACAAGCGGGAGCAATTCATCGACCGCGAGCTCAAGACTTTCGCCCACAAACGGCGCCGGCTGGCTCAATGAAACAAAAGACAGAGAACGATTCCTCCCGACGCCCCCACCCGGCGACGCCCTCCCAATTCTGTCTCCAGCCGAAATAGAGTCTTTATTAAAAAACAGTTTTTACTTGATAATCTGCAGTTCGAACGTAAGTAGCAGAAATAGTATGGTTACACCTAAAAAATATTCTGGCTGGTTTTTTTCTAAACATTAGTTGAAATCTCCAAAAAAAGACACCCCCCCCCCTCTCTCTCGTTCTCTTCTTTTTTCTTCCCGTTTTTGGGCCTCGCCAACCTCACTTGGACTCTTCCAACTCACTCTTGCCCTTCCGTTCCCGCCCACCCCCTTTTCTTCTCTCCCGCCTGTTGTTTTTTTTAAGTAGTTGTTTGCCCGGCACATTTTATTTTTCAAAAAAAAGGTGCACTGTTGCAAAAGAAGAAGAAAAAAAAAGAATGCAAAACACAGCCGCGACAGAAACAAAACAGTCGCAGCACCTGGTCAACATTCTTTCGCACGTCGAAGATTTCCAATCTCTGAAAAAAGACAACAAGACCTTGATCGTCACGTACGGACCCCCCGGAGTTGGCAAGTCCAAAGTACTCCAAAAGTTTCTTAATGAAGTCTTCGGAGAAGGTAAAGCTCTCGCTGACGTAAAAGCCTGGTACAACGGCAGCATCGATGATCTGGTCAAGATGCACAGCGAGGAAGTGCGGAATTGGATCCGAATCGAGGCAGAATTAAAGGAGAGAAAAGATCGAGACTATGAGCTTGCCAAATCAGCCGTCTTTAGCAAATATGTGACGCACAAGAGGACGCAAACCTATTTTGCCGCCCGCAAAGAAACACGGGGGTTGGACGAGCTGAATGATACCCTGATACAGGCGGCTATGGAACTCGGCGCAGGGATCTTGTTAGAAACGACCGGTGCGTACGGCAGGGGCTGGGATGCACTGCAAGGCCTCTTGTGGGCCTGCTCGCTGGCCAAGCAGAAAAAGTACACTGTTTACATCGTTTGTCCCCTAACCAAACTAGACACCCTAAAGGGCAGACTTGCTAGACGTGAGGGGCAGCTTAACGCCCATAATCCTGAAGAATTGTTCCGCAACTCCTACTACAACTTTTTTTACGAAATTCTGCCCAGCTATCAAATAGTCGCAGATGTCCTCTACATTTGTGACAACAATGGAGACAACATGAGACTGCAATACCTCGACGAAAAAGGCTCGTTTGCTTCAAAGCCCATCTCGTTGGGGGGCGCGCAGAGCCGGGAGACCTTGGAGCTGGTAAACAAACTCAACAAATTACATTTTATACGAGGGCTCCGCAAGGCCGGTTGCAGTTGCCAGATTCGGCTGGAGCTTCTTCTTGTGGCCATCCAAGGGCTGGACGAGGTCAACAATCACAGAGAATTTATGACCAGCCAAGAACGGACCAGCTCCAACAGCAACCGTTGGCACACCCCTGTGCACTATGCATTTTTTGCCACGAGTGGTAAACTCTTTAGGGATACAAGCCGAGGATTTGCTCTAGTTGGAGCCCTCTTTTGAACGGAGAAAAAGGGGGCTTGGCAAAAAAGCAGGACGTTAAGCAATAAAAGTTGTTCCTTCCTTTATTTTCTTTTTGCACAATTTTTAATAGCACGAGGTTCGCTTTTTTTTTTGTTCATTCGGTAGCTATAATATGTTTCTTCCCGTCGGGCCGGCACTGCAGCTTATTCGAATACGTGTGCCTGTTCGTCGTCGCGCCTAGGGGGCTGTCTGGCACGACCCAGAAGACGCGCCGGCGCGAACTCAGTAGTGTGTGGTCCGTTTCCGACACCACGACGCAGCCGCAGGTGCCACAGGTCTCGACGAACGTAGTGGTGGCCTCGCCGCCGTCGGTGACGGCGCTGGCCTTGTCCGCGAGATTCTGCAACGTGCTGTGCCAGGGCCCGCTCGTGACTTCTAGCGCGGCCGACGCGAGCTCTGCCAGGTCCCTCTCGGCCTCCAGCGCCTCTTCCTGGCCTACGTTTCGCTGGTCCAGATACCTTTTCAGGCCCCGGACCAACGCCCGGGCCAGCCGGAATTCCTTGTGCTCCGACATCTTTGCAGCCAAAAAAAAGTGTCCCGCGTAACGGCAGAGCCGGGGGAAATTTGGCACAAGAAATTTTCAGGGGAGGTAGGGGCGCGCGAAAAAATGCTCGGCCACGACGGGGGAGGGTCAGGGGTGCGCGTGCAGAGGCTTTTGTCGACTCCCGCCCCCCCCCCCTCCTTCCACCGTCGAGGTATTAATTCCAACATTTTTAATTGTAAGAAGAGAAAGAAAAGAACAAAGTGTAAGAGAATGAAAGTGGGGTATGTGCCGGGAAAGGTGTCCCGTTTCTACCCCAAACGACCTCCTGCCCGAACCAAATTCGGCTTGTCGGCGGCGTGAGCTACAGTGGCTCGTCGAGCGACCGTGCTCGCGAGCCACCGCCTGCACTGAGACACAGAGACGGCCCCCCAAAATCTACTCCGGCCAGGATGTACCTTTTTTACTTTTGTACCTAGCCGTTGAAAAAATTCAAAAAGTGCAGTCTCAGGCCCCCATTGAAAAATCTCATGGCTCCCTGTCGGCCGCCCACAGAGCAAACCCCCCCCCCCCCTCTCCTCCCTTCCTTTCTTGAGATTCTCTTTTCTGAAAACTAGTTATACAATAGAAAGTGAAAAAAAGGGGGAGGTACCACGTACCTGCCGGCACGGAGGTTCGGGGCCGGCTCAGTGTCTCAGCACGTAACAAAAAAAAGTCTGACCAGAAAGTGGTGGGGGGGAGGGTTTGTCCTGCGGCAGTAGTCGAGGACAAAAAGGCAATAGACGAGGACATGAAGGCATACCTCGGCCGGCCGGGTAAGGGATGACGTGGCACGAGCCTCGGCGGGTGACCAGGCCAGAACCCTCTAGTCTTCGACAGAGGGGAATGGGTAGCAGCCGGAACGAACCCTTTGCCATTTTGCCCCCGCCGCTGGCGACATTTGCCCGGAAAAATACCGCGCCGCAAAACACGCTGATTTCTTTTCCTTGCCCTTTTTTATTGTTGTGCGTTTTTGTGTGATAGCGACTTTCTGAGACATGCCTCGTGCCAAGAAGAAGGCAGCAAGCGACGAGGAGGACAAGAAGGTTGGGCTGGTGCTGTACCAGAAGCTGGACTACGTTCGTCTCGAGAACATCTCTATAATCAACGCGCACTTCGAGCCAGACGAAGTGCGGGCTGTGAAGGGCCTGCTTGCTGCGCACAAGGGCGAGGTTTTTGCGGAAGTCAAGTACACCGAGAGCGAGAAGTTCGAGGGATCCAGGCTATGGAGCGGCGCGTCCGTGGGCATGGTGAGCGGCTGGGTCTGCCGTCTCGTCGCGGGCGAGCTGTACGAGTGGCTGGATATCAAGAACGCCTGCTGCACCATCCTGCTGCGGCTTATGGCGAAGAACGACATTGTCGTGAAAGATACAAAAGCGGAAATGGAGTGCCGGCGATGATCAGGCGCTTCGTGGGCGGGGAGCGCGAGGCCATGATTGCCGAGCTGCTGGCCGAGGTAGGGAGGGAGGACAACAAGGCCAACCGTAAGTGGGGGAAGCAGCGTTTCCTCAGCGTCATCAACGGCCAGGCAGTGCTGGGCGATGGCGAGCTGGACTGCCCGATTCTGCGGGAGTGGAAGCAGACTTGGCTCAACGTGGTACCCAAGTTCCAGAGGCTGGCCGAGTTTCAACCTCTCTGGAATAACGTGGAAGGCCGAGAGGACAAGAAGCACAACAAGAACGGCACGTTCATGGCGTACGTGTGGCAGCTCTACGAACGCAAGATCATGCAGGGCATCGTCGACTTTTTCCATTCTGTCAAGGACAAGCAGGGAAAGTGCATGTACAGGGTCGGGGTGTGGAAACACGACGAGATCGGCGTGCACAAACTACCTGGCGGCGAGCGGATCATGACCGACGAGATGATCGGGCGCGTCAGGCAGCACATCAAGGCCGAGTTCGGCTTCGAGCTGGACTACCACTCCGATGACTGTTCGCCCACGGAGGAGGACTGGAACATCTACTACGGCCCTCGGTGCCTCCACTTGATCTCTACCAACCCGGAACGCTGCATGCACGAGCTCGTCCTGTACGGCAGCAAGCACAAGCACGTGCGCTTCGATGGTGCGGTCCTGAGGCCACATGACTCGATTCCCGGCGTCTACACGAAGATCAATGCGAGCTTCGCCGACTACGTAAACACTGCTCTGGCTACCTCTGTCTACTACACCGAGCGGATGACTCGTCTGTCGTCTCTCGAGGACTGGTACGAGACTGGCCATCACCCTCGTTTCCCTGTCCTGTGCAAGGACCAGATGCAGTCCAATTGGATAAGCTTCAGGAACTGCACGTTCGATATCAAGGAGCTGAAACTTTACACGTGGGAGCAACTGGCAGAAGCGGGCAAGAAGCCGCCCTTTACCGATCATTTCTACGACGTGGAAGTGGACATCGCCAAGCTACAAGAGTCGGTGAATCACCCTGACGAGTGGCTGACCCCGCTGTGGGCCGGTCTGCTGCGGTACCAGCTTTCTGAGGAGATGGCGGAGTTCATGGAAGTGAGCCTGGGCCGCGTGCAGTACCCGGTCTGTGCCTACGACGACTGGCAGGGCTTGCTGTACATGGTAGGCGATACTCGCACGGGCAAGGGGACGATTATCAAGGTGCTGAGGGCCATGAAACCCAGCCACAAGATCGGCGCTCTGGCACTGTCATCCGAAGGCAAGTTCGGCATGCAGGGGGTGTACCTGAAGGAGCTCTTGGTGGTGGACGATATGCCGATCGGCTTCGAGAAGGCGCTGGACCAGTCCCTGCTGCAACGCATGGTCTCCGGTGAGATGGTGCCAGTCGAACGCAAGTACCTGACGGGGATAACAGACCACGTCTGGACAGTGCCCCAGGCCTGGGCCTCCAACCATGTGGTGAATTACAAGGACAACCAAGGGCAGATAGGTGACCGACTTCATGTTTTCTTCTTTCGCACAGAAGTGAAAGAGAAGAAGCCTCGGCTAGCGGAAGACATCATCGAGAAGGAGCTGCCGTACATCCTTCTGCGATGCGTCAAGCGTTATAGGTCCCTGGTGGAGCAGAAGGGTCGCTGTGATTTTTGGCTGCACGTCGCGCCCGAGGAACTGTGCAAAAACAAAAGGGATATCCAGAGCCAGACGAACCTGTTGAGCAAGTTCCTCAACGAAGGTAGCACCGAGTGGCGCGTGCGAAAAAAGACTGGCTACTTCACTCCGTGGGACAAGTTCGAGGCGGCCTTTGTCAAGTTCTTGAAAGATGACCAGCGCTCGTTCTTCGTCAAGTTCGACGACATCGGGGACACCGCGTTGCGCAGGCAGGGATACGAGGTGTTCAGAGGCGAAAAGAAATGCAACTTTTGCAAGTATTGTAATACACACAAGGACATGCCTGGCCAAGATTGCGGGCCTAAATTTGGTTGCTCCGATACGATGTGCTGGATGAAGCCTAGCAAGGAGAACTGCGGCAAACATTACAACGAGAAACGCGTGCGTGGCAAGCTACAGGGCATCCGCAACATGAAGCTGGTGAGAAAGGACGATTACGCGGAGGAAGGCGACGACGACTCTACTCCGCCTAAGCTTGTCGGTCCGGATTTGGAACCCAGTGACAGCCTCAGCGAGAGCGTCAAGGAGTGGCAGGAAAGGGTTTTGACCTTGGCAGCGGCGCAGGAGAACACAGAAGAGGTCAGGCGCGCGATCGAAAAAATGTTAGAGGCGAATAGCAAGGC
This sequence comes from Paulinella micropora, assembly GCA_019918135.1. NCBI lineage: Eukaryota > Cercozoa > Imbricatea > Euglyphida > Paulinellidae > Paulinella > Paulinella micropora. The sequence continues at coordinate 2,927 of WBZZ01000940.1, read as the reverse complement.
GGAGCGCAGGCGCGTCTGCCAGATTGCTGGCATCAAGGACTGGAAGGCCTTAAAAAAGAGGTACAAGGAAGCACAAAAGCGAACGCGAGAGGAGCGACGCAGGGGTCTTCTTCCAAGAGGTCCCGACTGTCGGCCGACAGTCAGGAACGTGCGGAAAAAGTACCCTTTGGATAAAAACGATAAAAAACCAGAATAACCAGGATGTTTCAAGAGGTAAGTTTTTGGATTATGTTCATTCTCATTTTTATCCAAAGGCCTGTTACTGCTTTTTTTTCGTATCAACAGCATTTTGCGAACCCATCACGCCTTCTGTGTGTGTGTGTTGCAGGCGCACGCTAGACTTCCGTGCGTCAGACGGTGGCAGTGCGCTGGCTGCACTGACAATAGGCGATTGTCGTCAGAAAAGTGCAGGAGACTAGAAAAAAAGAATTTGTTTGGTTTTCATTAAATTAGTTTTTTTCTTTGATGAACACGATTCTTACCCCACGGCATCCGAAGCCGGAGAGACCAGCGCGGACACGCTCACGAGCAGGCGGGGGCACCCCTGCTCCTTGCAAAACCGATCTCTGCCCGAAGCCGCGGGTTTTTGTTTTGCGGTTTGGGCTTTCTTGCGCGCCCCGCCCCCTCTCCCCTAGTCCCTTGCCCCTTTCTTCCCCCTCCCTTTCCCCGTTCCTACCTTCCCACGACACCAAAAGGGGGAGGGGGCAGTGCCCTGTCCCCCCTCTATGATGGGGGTCCGGTGAAAGATAAAGAAATCCCCTGCCCGTCGAGCAGCTTTGTTTTTTCTGAGCCTCTCCCCATCCCTCCCCCTTCCCCCCACCCCAAAGACTTTTGCACCGACATGTTCCTTCTTCCCTGTCCCGCCCCTCACCCTTGCCCCCTCGCTTTTTCCTGCGGCCCCCCCCCCCACACACTCTGCACGAGAAGAGCAGAGAGAGAGAGAAAGGAGGGGAGGGGGGCCTGCACGTACGAAAGTAGCCACAAGCGCAAGCCGGCCCCCCCCCCCCTGTCTTCAGCGGCCCCCCCCCCACCTACCCCAAACTGAGAAGGCGCAAGGGCGAAACAAAGAGAGACACGCACGGCCTCCAGAATTGACACTTTGCAGTGCGTGCCACGCCTCTCTCCCCCCACCCCGCTGTTTTCTTTCCCACACCCATCCCCACGCACGCACACATTTCCCCCCCCCCCCGACACACATTCCCCCCCCTCTGGCGCCGTCTTGCTCTGCCGTGTGAGAGCAGTGTGCTGTGTGTTTTTTGCCTCTCTTAGACGGTACACAAACCCCCCAAAACCATGAGCAAGTACTTGGACTCGGAAGCGGCCGGCGGGAGCGACGAGAGCAGCGACTCGGAGGAGTCGCTGGACAGCAGGGACGACTCACAGGAGAGCGACGACGACGGGTCGTTTATCGCGGACGACGACGAGGAGGAAGAGGAGGAGGAGGAGAAGAGTGGGGACGAAGCAGTGTCCAAGAAACGCGGGCGCCGCGAAGCCGGCGCGGATGGCCAGAAGAGCAGCAAGAAGAGCCACCAGAAGAGCAGCAACAACAAGAAGAAGAGCAAGAAGAAGAGCAAGAAGAAGCCAGAGAAAGCGGAAGAAGACAGAAGCGCGAAGAAAAGAAAGACGGAAGAAGGCGCCAAGCCCAAGAAGAAGGCGAAGCCCGCCAGGGGCGACAGCTCGGCGTCGACGTCCGAGGACGAGGCGGAAGAGAAACGCGCCCCCGACGTGCAGTTGACGCAGCTGCAGGCCGGGCAACAGATCAACCCCTGGGAAGACCGCAACATCGAGTCGCTCATCAAGATGCCCGGCGCGTTAGCGGGCAAGTTCGCGGAGCACAGCGCTTTGCTGAAGGCGGTGTGGTCGGTGCGGCACGACTCGCGCGCGCTGCCCCAGCAGTTGCAGGCCAAGCAGAAGTTCTACATGACGGAGCCGGGGCTGCCCGGCAACAACGACAACTCCGGGGCCGCCGGCACACGGAGCCGTGGCAACTGGGGCTGGAGCGCGCGGCTGCGCCTGAGCAAGCCGCTAAATACCAAGAGCCTGGCGGCGCTCGGCGTGTTCGGCAAGGACAAGGCCGTGCAGCAAGTGCGCGTGGGCACCTCGAAGGCGTTGCGCGGCCTGCACTGGCGCCCGCCCCAGGAAGTGGCGGGCCACCACAAGAAGTTCGACCCCGTGGCGCGCAACCTGCACAGCCTGGGCCGCGACGTGTTCAGCGAGCTGACCGTGGGCGATCTGGGCCAGCTGATCGTGCTGCCCGCTATCCCGTTCGATCGTTCGGCGCCGCAGCCGCTCATTTCGGCGTCCGCCGAGGCCCTGTATGTCATGATGACGCTGCGCGCGCCCGCGGGCAAGGGCGCCGCGGACGGCCTGCCGCACGTGGCGCTGCAGACGGGGCTGGCCACGTTCGTGAGCCTCGGGCTGGCGGCCGACCTGGTGCCACATCTGGCCGCGATCGAGCACTGCGGCAACCGCATTTATGGCGAACGGGGCCAGGCCAAGGGCTTCCTACTACCGTCGGGCCTGCTGGAGGTGGTACGCAAGCGGGCGCAGGACCCTAACTGGCTGCCGCCGCGCTACGTGGAGAGCTGCCAGGAATCAGAGAAGGCGGCGGAGGCGGCGGCGTCGTCTTCGTCGTCGTCGTCGTCGGCGCGCGCCGAGTCGTTGCCGGCGGGCCTGGAAAAGAAGCTCAAGGCGTTCGGCGAGGCACTGAGCGTAGTCCAGCACTTCTTTGCGGAGTCGGCGGCCTTCTACCGCGCCACGGCGGTGCAGAACCAGAACTTCGCGCGGGCGCAAGAAAAGAGCGCGGCGGCGATCGTGGGCGGAGCAAGGCGGTGCAGGGGCTGCTGGAGGAGATCTCGGCGCTGGCGCCGCCGCCGCCGCCACCCGCGCGACCACCTGCGGAAGCGGCGGCGGCACCCGAAAGCCCG
>WBZZ01000939.1:22500-25000 GCA_019918135.1 Paulinella micropora | reverse complement strand
CCACGTGGGGGAAGGAGTTTCAGCGGCACGCCGTCCGATCTGACTCCACTCGGGGACACCCGTACCTCATGATGTGTATTGTTAGGAGCAGCTGAAAGTCCATAAGGCATGAGAGTAGAGGCGTTGGCGATGCGATGGAGAGTGTGTGTAGTGCGTGAGGCAGGTTCTGGCGACGCTGGGGGGTGCTGGCGGGCGCCGAAGGGCACGAAGCGACGCGGCTGCGTCCAGTGACACCGGCGGAAATGCGTGTAGTGTGTGTTGCAGATACCGCCGATGCTATTTGCATGGACGGGCGCTTTCCTCGGCGTAAAGAGGCGCGGCGGTGATGGCCAGCGACATTGGCCGTCTACTACTCTCAATGGATTACAAATACGCGAAGCACGGAGCTACCACTGTGGCCCTTATGGGACAAGGTAGAATCGCCGAAGACCTGGACAATCCCCGTGGGAATGCCTCTTCGACGGGCTCTGGCCCGATGTCCCAGGATGGGAGGATGAGGGCTCGCGTATATGACGGAATTCCTGAACCACGTGGAGAGGCTATCTTAGCTGCGCCTCATCCTTCCTCCCCAAACCTGGCACACGGGTCGGCGCTTCAACATAAGGCGAGCGGCGCTATATGGCAGATGGCACCGCCGCCTCGACGGTACCGGGTAGATCGGTACGACAAGGACGGGCGTAATCTGATTGTCTGGGGGCTCTCAGAACGCGCCAATCTACAGGAGATCGCCTCCAAAATGAGCGGTCTTGGTCTGGTGGTCCCGGTAATGGAGTGGCAAGGCCAGCGAATGTCTCGTCACCTGGAGCTGGTCTACGAGGACGATGACAGCAGGCAGACGGCGTTGCAGCAACTCAAACATCTCAAATTCTTCGGCAGAGGGGTCAATGTGGCCCTTGGGCGCAGGTTCAGGGACAGGGAACGTGTCCGAAGGCTTATTCGCATCCATCTGCGTGGGGAAGCGGCGGTCCGGAAGGAGGAAGCTGCGACGGGATATCGCGTCTTGCCTCTGCATGAAGAATGTGTCGATGATGTGCAGGTGGTGTCTTCGGAATTGGCTGCCGATGCACCTAAGTGTGTGTCTGAGTGTGCTGATATGCATGTGGTGCCCCTGCATTTGGCGGCCAGTGCAGTGGGGGACCAACCTGCGCAAGCACCTGCAGAGGGGGGCAGCACGAGGGCGGAAGCCAAGCGCGGCCGTCGGGTCCGGAAACGAGCCAAGAAGCACCGCTCCAAGCAGTTCGATACCGGCTTCAAGCTACTCGTCGCGAGTCACAACTGGCAGGGTAAAACGGGATACGACAACGTAGGCACGGCGGAATGGGCATCATTCTACAAGCACGAGGGCTGGCTAGTCATCGGGGCTCAGGAGCACCGCATGGGCAAGAAGCAACTTTCCAAATGCAGCCTGGATGGATTCCGGATTTTTGGAAAACCTGCGGAGGTCAGCGAGAAAATTCGCTGCAAGGGTGGGGTTCTATTCGCGGTTGCTAACTTCCTTGGTCCGTATTGCAACCTGGTGTCAGCCCCCGTCGACCACCGGCAGCAAGTGTGGCTGCGTATCGCCTCGGGTGTTGCCGGCGCTCAGGATATCTATGTGGGCAACGGCTACTTTCCCCAGGAAACGCAGGAAGAAGAGTCGTCAGAGGCGTATGCGGCCTGGCAGGCAGCTATAGCTTTTTTTGGAGCCAAAGGTCTTGTGGTCACGGTGGCGGATGCCAACGCGAAGCTCGGGCCGGCATGCAGCCGAAAAGAGGAGGGCATCGTCGGTCAACACGGGGAGGTCGATGATAAGGGAGCACCGGTACGTTCGGAGAACGGCAAGAGACTCGCGGCTGTCCTCGTCGCTACGGGCCTGCGAAATCTGAGCGGCTTCTCGTGCCCAGTGGAAGGGTCCTACTGGTGGTCCCGGCGTGAGCAGCGCGGCATGGGCACAGGCAAGCACCTCCTCGATTACATCTGCGCGTCGCCTGGCTTGGCATCTGGAGCAAAGTTCGGAGTATGCGAAGATGATCTTGATACGGACCACAAGGCAGTATGGGCCGAACTGACGTGGAGCGGCCAGCGCCGGCCAAAGCGGGCTGCGAAACCTTACAGGTCTTTTCGTGTTGATAAGCTTATTGGTGCTGGTGTCTCGGGTAATGATCACGCTGCGAAGCAAGCGCTGGATTATCTACGCGACAAGTTCGATGACGTATTCCAGCATTGCCTACAGAAGCTTGGAGTGCATCAGCTGCCTGAGCTTGACCTATCGGGTGGTGCCGACAGCCAACGGGTGGTAGATGACGTCACCGAGCGAGTGGCGCAGTCCTTCCGAATGGCGGCGCACCGGGTCCTTGGCTCCAGATGTATACGACCCCGTTTCACCAACAATTGGTTCGACGGGGAGCTAAAGGAGCTCATTCAGCAGCGCCGGGAGGCCTACGCAGCATACAGGAGGGATGAATCGAATGCGGAAGCCCGTCTGAATTGGCTACGGCTCCGCAAGCAAATTCGGAAGGCA
>WBZZ01000938.1:20000-45000 GCA_019918135.1 Paulinella micropora | reverse complement strand
AAATAAGTAGTAGCAGATCATTTATTTTGCTGTCTCATGTTGTTCTGCTTGTCTTGGCTTGCTACTGCGGTCTCTTGCAGAAAAACGCTTCTTTGATTGCTGCGGTGGAGAGCGGCACGCTGGCCTCCGCGTCGGACGAGACCGTCTACAAAGAGGCGCCCAAAGGGGTGACCTCAGCCTCCACGGCGCGCCTCGTGACGGAAGGCGCCGCCGCCAAGCCAGTAGCAGACAAGAAGGCTGGCAAGAAGAAAGGAGAGAAGAAAGGAGCAGACAAGGCCAAGGCGGGAGCGGCGAAGGAGGGAGGCAAGAAGGCTTCTGAGGGAGGCAAGAAGGCTGCTGAGGGAGGCAAGAAAGCGGCTGCAGTGGCGGAACAAGCAGCTGACCCGCTGTTTTGGAGCGCCGAGCAGCAGTCAGCCTTCGAGGCAGCGCTCAAGACCGTACCCAAGGGTAAACGCGCCTGCCCCAGCCACTTAGCCACTCTGCTGCTCAAGGCAAGAGCATAGAATACAGATGATTGCGCTGTGCTCTGCTTGTTGGCAGACGTGCCCGACCGTTGGGGCGCCATCGCGGACAAAGTGCAGGGAAAGAGCAAAGCGGACTGCGTCAACCGCTTCAAGGAAATACGCGCCAAGATCATGGCGCAACGGCAAGCCAAAGCTTGACCCTGCATGCAGTTTCTCTTCTCAAAACTCTCTCCTTTGCTTGATCAGTATGATCAAGCCACACAGATTCCTAACCTTTTCTACTGAGTCTTTTTTCCTCTCAAACTGATCTATCGTTAAGCTTCTTTTATTATTTTTTCTCCTATTACTGAAACTTTTCCTTCTTACTTAAATATTCTGATATCCGGGGCCGGCTCAAGCCTGCGAGTCGAGTGATTATGAAATGTAATACAGTGAGCTGACTCAGAGGCAACCGGGAAAACCAAGATTCGAAAAGACTTTGATTGCCTAATTTTTATTCTGATGTAGGCGCAGATAGGTAAATATGCGACCTTTTCTTATACCCCTACACACAGTGATGTATAGATGAGCTATATAATATCTAGTCAAGATATGGTTATACCGGTTTCTACAATACATATACTTTGAGCAGGTTGAAAACGATAATATTAAGACAAGTATATAACCTGTACTACTTTTTACGCAGGATAATATTAATTTTATCGTTTATCAGACTGAGCACCTTAACGACCGGCCAAAACCTTTACCGTTGATAAGACACTCTTTTTGACCGGTTCATTAGATTCTCCTCTGCACGACTTTTCGACTTCACTAACTAGTTTTCGATTTTGTTCAGAAATGATTTCAAACGATCAGTTCAAACTTCTTTAGCTATTGCCATTTTTCCTGTTCGTATTACCTTTTCCCCCGAATTCCCCGTGAAAACGTTTTACGGTTAATTTGTGAACAAGTATGGAAAAAACACAATATCTAACTTGTGTTCCGTTGCCAGTCATTTTCGCCTTGAGGCTTCCTAAACTTGATCAATTTAGGGAATTTTCAAGTCTAACAACCAGATAACTATCCGTTTATGACTGTTTACTGGAAGACTCGCGACACTATCAGTTTGAGCCTGAGCCACGGGAGACCTCACAATTTACGTTCAACACTCGATCGTACGTTGCACCCAAGCCTGCAATGAGTTCGAAATTATGTAAATAAACGAAGTGAACTCTCTACTATTTATTGTATTTCACCTGCTCACTCAGCAGTCACTGAGTACTCAAAGCAGCCATAGTGTTCTTATTAAGAGTTCGTTGTATCTGCCTACTTGAAGAGTTGTATACAAACTCGCAATTCGAATTTTTTTCCATTCAAGAGAAAACTACACAAACAGAGTTGTGTTACCGAGACCCAATATTTAATAATATAATAACTGTCTAACGACTTGTAGAATGAGGAATACCTAACGTAGAAGGGACTCCGTACTCTCCAAGCCAAGGTAAACCGACAGACCGGAACATAGAGTAATGCCATGATATACCGGATGTGCCGGCACAATCCCCTCTCCCCCCTGAGCGTGCCCTCGTCAGGGTGCGCGAGAAGTCGAGTTAAGACCAGCCGAACCAAACCGGGATAAAATGTGAAAATTATCTTGAGAGATGGTCTGTGACTGGACACTTCCCCTCGGATAAATTGCACACCTCGTATTATCCTAAATTCACTCATCGTCCCTCCCACCTAGTGTGAGTCTATACTACCCTCCGGATAGTTATTGATGAAATCATGTTTGTCCGATTTAAGCCCATCGGTTCCGTATTATCCACCAGATTCGAAATCCGATGCGCTTCCATTGCGCGAAAAGAAAAGTTCCACCTCACGTAAAATGTATCGTCCCATATCTTCCGCTACATGATTTTGCATAAGCCTTCTTGTGTAAAATCCGAATCCATGAAAATTGCCATGTAACTAGTGGGAATTTGATCAATCCATCCACTTCCACTCGAACGTCGAAAATTGCCACGAAACTAGTAAGAATTTGATTAATCCTTTCACTTCCACTCGTACGTCGAAAATTCCCACGAAACTAGTGGGAATTTGATCAATCCATCCACTTCCACTCGTACGTCGAAAATTGCCACGAACCGAAAAACATTTTACCAAATTAAGGTCCCAGGTGACGCTGTAGTCCCGGCGTGTAGCCCAGGAGTGACTTAAGACGTCGTTGAGGGAAGGCCCCCCGCCAAGCCTCGGATACCCCCCATCGCCGTCCCCCCGGCGCTATCACTCCATGCTTGAAACGACCCCGAGTACCACTTATAGCCCTACCCATCTATCCATCCCATTCCCCCATTTGTTACCCCCCATTTGTCCCCCTGTCCTCAGGTTGTCCCGTTGTTGTCCCGTATCGTCCCCTTGTTGATCCTCCCCCCCCCCCCACCCCCCCCGCCGGATTCCTCTCCTTATCCCTCGTATACCCTGTCCATACCTAGCTATCCGACCTCTAATCTATCCAAGTCCATTACTATCCATCCTACATTCTATCCAACCTATAATCTATCCCATTCTACGACTATCCGTCCTATAATCTATCCCATTCTACGACTATCCGTCTTATAATCTATCCCCTCTCCCCCTATTTCGCCATCCCACATTCCGTCTTCCGCGTTGGCCCCCCCCCCCCCCCCCCCCCCCGTGCCCGTGTTGTTATCCCCGCATATATATATATATGTATGTATATATATATATATGTATGTATATATATATATATATATATATATATATCCCGATCCGCATGCCGAGCGTTAAGTGTCGTCCAGTCGGCGTTCCGCCGTCTTCGCGTCCCTGCGCGGCAAAATAGAAATTAATTCCATGAGCGGCACATTCCGATTGTACCGTGGCCTTGCTCGCCAAATAGGCTCGTTGCCCTTCCGCAGTACCTGTGAGTGTATATGTATTACCCCCTCCCTTCTCCTCCTCTTCATCATTCTTCATCTTTCTTTTCATCTTCTCAGTCTTTCCCGTCATCCTTTTTCCGTTCGTACCCCGTACGCTTACACTTTTTCAAGCCACCGCAGGCTGAGGGTGAATAGCAATAAGTGAGCGTGAGGATGATCAGTCCGTCAACGTCATTGACCTCGCTCCCCGGCGGGTTAAAATATTATCCTCCAAAGGCTTATACGCCTGTCGTCGCGTCCCTGCGCGGAAAAGAATTGTATCGTCGCGCCCTGCGCGAGATAAGGTTATCCGTCATCGCGCCCTGCGCGGAAATCTCAACATCCTCCGAGACAGGTAGAAGTAATTGTCGTGTAATTTCATGTGTTCGCCTTCACCAGCACATGAAAGAATACAATTAGTATCATGGCCCGTGCATGTGTGTCGCGCATTTTTCATGTGCCGTCGATAACCAGCACAGGAAAGTTCACGATTAGTATCGTGGCCTCTGTACCTCGCCCATCATTTTCCAAAAGGTTGATTTTTCCCGATTCCCGTTCGGACGATGACGTCCTTGCCCTTGCGCTCCTGCGCGTACCAAGTGTATATTATACACTTTAGGATCGAGCGTTCCGCGGGTATCCTCAGCCGCCTCCCCCGGGCGCACCACCCCGGTTTCGGTCATCTTCGTATCTTTTCATTCTTCTCTTTCTCACTCACTTCTCGTCTCTCTCTCTTCCTTTCTTTCTCTCCCTCTCTCACCTCCTTCCTCTCGTCGTCCTCCGCTCCGGCCCCGAGGGACGCTTCCTTCCCCTCGATCCCACCTGTGCCGGTGTGCCCCGATAATCTCAAAGGGCCAGCCTCTCTCCTCCACCTCATCCCAGATGAACGTGGGGATTTGCCGCTCGTCCGTGAGGTCAAAAGGTATGTCCAGAACCTCCCTAGGTCGTGATTGCACCGTATAGGGCGTGTGGTCCTTGTCATCCAACTGGATGCTGACATCCCAAGTTTCCCGTTTCTGCCCCCAGTTCTCCAGAAAACTTGGACTGAAACGACGGTCCTTCTCCATGTTAGTCCCATCATCGCTCCTCCAGAACTGCATTACTGGGGCAATGCCTGCCGCCGCCTTGGACCTCGTACGTCCTCCGACCCTCAATATCCGCATAACGCAGAAGTCGTCCAACGTATCATCCGAGACCTCTCTGTCCGCCGGTCGCATCAAGTAATACTTGCCGACTCTCCAGCAGATTTTATCTATCTTGGTCGGGTCGTCCAACCACTTGTCTGACTGCGGACGCGATCCACCTCCGTCCCCTCCCTCTGGTGGTGTCGGACGGGCCGTCTGTGCCCGCTGCTTCTCCTTCTCCTCCCTCCCCTCCTCCTTTGTTTCCTGTCGTAGCACTCTCCGAGCCCTCCGGCTCCTCCTTCCGCTCCTTAATTTCCTCCTTGCCGTTGGCGCCCTCGCCTTCCTGGCGCTGTCTCCTGGATTCTCTTTCGTGAGAACCCTTTTCCAGCTCCGTAATTGCAACCCGCAATCTTTGTTTCTCCTCCTCTTCCGGTTTGTACAGGAGCTGGTCCCTCAACCTCGCCAGATCCTCCGCCCGCTGCGAACGAGTCAGCAAAGGTGCCGGGTTACCCCAGTCATCCGTCGTGCGCGCCAGTGCCTGCGCGTCCGTCTCATAATCCAATAGAAACGGGGAGAACTTGACCAGCCGCCGTATATGCACGATCTGCTCTTTTGCCGTTCGCTGATGGCAGATTTTGTAGTTGTATGCCGCAGTTTGCTGCACCACCTGATACGGCCCCTGCCACTTTTCGTACAACTTCGCCGACACACCCACCGGGATGCTCGGGACGTATAACAAGACCGTGTCTCCCGCGTTGAATTCCACATGTCGGAACTTTTGCTGCCCATTGTCGTCCGTCCGCCTCATAGCAGCCTCGCGCTGCTTCCGAACGATGTGCTCCGTATTGCCCGCAGGCGGCATGCCATCAATTCCGTCGGGTCGTATAAAGCCGTGTCCTTGAATCGATCCGTAGGTATGTTCAACACCCTTCCATGTACCAGTTGATTCGGGCAAAGCCGAACGCTTCCCCCTAAAGACGAGGAGCACCGTCTCCGGCCATATCTTCTGGTTGTTCTGACAATAGATTTTCAAGGACGCCTTCATCGTCTTGTGCATCCGCTCGATTTTCCCGTTTGCCATTGGATTGTATGCAGTAACGTAGTTCCACTGAAACCCAAAATATGCACTGAGTTCGTTCGAGAGCCAGTTGATGAACGAACTCCCTCTGTCTGATATGATCTTCCTTGGAACTCCGATCCTGCAGAAAACGTGATCAATCAGAGCCTTAGCGGTCGTTTCCTTAGTCTCGTCCTTAGTGGGAACCGTGATCACGTTATTCAACGCCCTGTCAATGGCCGTAAGTATGTACTTGAACCCGCCCGCTTCTGGTAGAGGGCCCACATAATCGATGTGGATCGTCTCACAAAATGTCGCTCGTGACCTCGTACTGTCCGAGTAAACCCTTGGTTGCGTCATATGGCGTCTTTGCTCTCTGGCACGGCGCGCAACCGTTGATGAATCGTTCCACATCCTTACTCATACTTCCCCAGTAGAACTTCCTTGTCAGCGACCACTGAGTTTTGTTGTTGTTGTTGTTGTTGTTGTTGTTGTTGTTGTTGACGATGCTGATGCTGCTGCTGCTCCTGCTGCGGCAGGCCCAAATTTAGCCAATCTTTCCACTGTAATGAAGCAGACGGAGGAGCAGGAGGAGGAAGAAGAGGCGGTAAAGAAAAAGAAGAAGAAGAAGAAGAAGAAGCAGAAGCAGAAGCAGAAGCAGAAGAAGAAGCAGAAGAAGAAGAAGAAGAAGAAGAAGAAGAAGAAGAAGAAGAAGAAAAAGAAGAAGAAGAAATGATAATAATAATCTGATGTATAGCGACTTGACCTACCACTAATCGAAAAGCACTGCTGTACTCACCTAACTCGAAATTGGAAGAAGCAGAAGAAGAATCTTCTTCACTGCTAGAGCCGCTGGACTCTGAAGAATCTTCTTCACTGCTGGAGTCGCTGGACTCTGAGTCGCGCGAAAGGTCTACGAACGAACACACGAATGACAAACACAGTGTGTGTGTGTGTGTGTGTATGTGTGTGCGTGGGTGCGTGTTCGTGGTGTCAAAGAGAGAGGACATAGATAGATAGATTGATAACAGATATATAGATGAATGATACACACACACATACACACACACACACACACATATATATATATATATAGAGAGAGAGAGAGAGATTATATATATACATACATATATTATGTACATATACATATACATATATATATTATATCTATATATATATAATATATAATATACATATATATTTTTATACATGTATATATATACATATATCTACATATTATCACAGAGAGAGAGAGAGAGATAGATAGATAGATAGATAGGGAGAGAGAGAGAGAGACTGCTGAGGCTGAGTGATGCTGAAAGGGTTATTGAGGCTGCAAAAGTACGACAAGGACAGAAATATGCGCAAACAAAACGAAAAACTCAACTCGTGCACCACAGCAAAAAGGGACCACGCGAGAACATGTATGCGCAGAAGAAAAAGAGGAAACGAAGGGAGAAGAGAGAAAAGAGCACCCCGTCAATCAGCATAACGGGTCTGCCTCTCCCTCTTCCTCACCTTCTCTTACTAGTCCTGCCTCTAGCACTACTTCCTGCCTTCTTTTCTTGATTCTTCTTTTGCACATAAATGCAAGAACTTTTTCTTCACTACAAGTACGGAATACCATCACCAACTTTTTTTAGTGATGAGCACTAAACTTTTTAATTGATGCGACACTAAAAAAGTTAGTGCTGGATCACTTAAAATAAGACAAAAATTGTGTTAGTGATCATCACTACGGCCTCCGGTATCCTGAATGTAGTGATTTCAATGCCATCACTACGCTTGACCCTAGATTCTCCCTCATCACTTACCAAGGTAGTGATGAGCACTACCTGAAAACGGAAGTGTTTCCGGTTTTAACCGTCGACCGTTACGCAACAGTTAGTGATTTTAGTGATGATCACTAAACAGTGAGTGTCCATCACTACATATTTAGTGACTGTCACTAGCAAGCACTGCTAGAACTCGACTTTTGAAAACTAAAAAAAAATTAGTGATGGTCACTAAAAAAATGTAATGATGATCACTAGAATCACTACAATTTTTGGAATTATGCATCAGTAAAAATCTAGTGATGATCACTAACAAATTAGTGACGGTCACTAGCAACAGTTTTTTAATGTATCTTGCCGGTGTCTGTAGTGATCGTCACTACAATATGAGTGCCCATCACTACAACATGAGTGCCCATCACTTGCTCGTCACTGAATGGTACTGAGGAAGCAAAATTTTTAATAAATCGACGAAACGTAGTGCCGATCACTAGAAAAGATAGTGCCGATCACTAAACAAATTAGTTCAAACAAAAAAGTTGGTAGTGATGATCACTACATTTTCGTAGTGCTCATCACTAACCAAGTAATGATAGGTAGTGATGAGCACTACAGTGGTGTAGTGATCGTCACTAACAAAAGGCAGTGATGGTCACTACACCATCGTAGTGCTCATCACTGCATCCTGTTAGTGATGATCACTACAAATGTAGTGCTCATCACTACTATCACTGGTGTAGTGCTCATCGCTACATCATGTTAGTGATGATCACTACACAAACGTAGTGCTCATCACTAACCGGATGTAGTGATGAGCACTAACTGTTATTAGTGATGATCACTAAATATGTAGTGCCCGTCACTAACTGTTGTTAGTGATGACTACTAAACACCTTTAGTGCCCGTCACTACTCTTGGGAGCTGCATATCGTCGTACTGGCAGCAGGCGGCGAGTTCGAATACGGGGATCCAGGACTGTGTGCTTTTGGCTTTGAAAATGAATTCCTCGGTGAAGATCATGTGATAGTCCAAATGTACCAGTACAGCAGGTGGCCGATGCAGAACGGGCAAAAACTGAAGGGTGCTTGACCCTTTGACAAAAAAGCTAGGGATAACGGTTTATGTGGAAGTGGTTTATGGTTGGCCTGGCTGGGATACACACACGAAGCCACAATATTTGAAAATGACCAAGCAACAGCTTCAAGACTTTGTACTGGCAGCATCTGCAACGGCAAGGCCATGCAAAGTCAGTAATCCAAAGGAAAGAATGCAGACGGTCGCAACGCAACGTGCCAAGCACCCGAAGAGTGATTATACTAAAAAACCTAGTTATATGTACGTTGACCGAGTAAGTGAGAAAGAGAATGTAGCAACAATTGTAACAGGAAGGAAACGAAGCGGTAAGCCAAGTGAAAAGCGGGCAGAAGTGATCGCCAGGACAGGTTGACAGGTTTCTTTGATCACTAATTACTGTGTAGTGGCTATCACTACATGATTAGTGATGATCACTACATTTTTAGTGACTTACTGATAGCCGAAAGCAAAAAACCTTAGGTTTTTTTGCTTTCGGCTATCGGGAAGTCACTAAAAATGTAGTGGTCATCACTAACCATGTAGTGACAGCCACTACACAGTAATTAGTGGACTCCCCGTACAGACTGCAAGGTGTACTTCTGCACTAGCAGCACAGCAAGCATTTTGTAAAGCACATACAGGCTGATAAGATGTGGCACCTGTCACTCAATGTTTTGCTTCAATGCCCACTGTTCTAGTCACTCTCTGAAAGATTGCTCGATGCTTTCCAAATGCTTACCATATAATATTCCCTCAATTTCTAGCGGCGTGAGATGCGAGTTTTCCTAATTTGGAAAATAACGCAAAAGGAGAGAGAGAGACAGACAGACAGACAGACAGAGAGAGATATGAGAGAGAGAGAGAGAGATCTTACTGATCGTCATTAATATTTAGTAACCATCAAGTATCCGTTAGTGATGAACACTAATATTTTAGTGATCATCACTGTTATAGCAGTGACCATCACTAATATATTAGTGACCATCACTAATGTCTAAGTGACCATCACTGACATCTATAAGTGACCATCACTAACATCTAAGTGATCATCACTTATCCGTTAGTGATGAACACTAATATTGTAGTGATCATCACTATTGCAGCAGTGACCATCACTAGTATATTAGTGATCATCACTAGCATTCAGCCACAAATTTTATTGTTATGAATATTATTATTATTATTATTATTATTATTATTATTATTATTATTATTATTATTATTATTATTATCATCATTATTTGGAGTGTTGACTGTGACATATTTGAGGGAAATCCCGATGAAAAAACCTAGTCACACTTGCTAAACAGAGTTCCAGCCCAATGGCCTCAAGGCGTTAAACTGTGACGCCAACTCATAACCCTTTGGTGGTAGATGCTGGGGAGGAGGGTCGTTGCGCGCGTAAAAGATCTTAAACTCCGCATATGCTGGTTGATAGCCCAGGACCCAGCAGACACCAGATTGTTATGGGTGGGGTTTCGAGGCAGCTCTAGCAACCGCGCTTGGTGTATGCACTTGCACATTCGGTGACGTCTTGCAAGAGGTTGCTGGGACTGCGGAATAACCTCGGCTTAGTGCAGTCTTGCCCTCAGGAGCTCCATCGGTGGCCCCGATCATCAGGCGAGAGACTGACACGGGGGGGTGGAGGACCTCGAACAAGGGTATTGTAGGCTTATGTCCGTTGAGGATATGCCATTAGCTGCATCAGTACGCCTCAGATATAGTAAATAGTATTATTATTATTATTATTATTATTATTGCCCTGTCGCCAGTTCGATTCCCGTCGGTGCCACCAGTATTTTCATTGAACATACCGGTCTATTTCTGGACCAGTATTTTCATTGAACATACCGGCCCGTCTGGAAGTGTTGGAACTGCCCTTGCGGGGGTGTCATTAGAGCTTATCGTCAATTCTTCGTACTCCCCTCACGGGTGAGACGATGGAGGCGCATGTGCAGAAATGCATCAGCCAGTGACAGAGAAGCACTATTATTATTATTATTATTATTATTATTATTATTCCCTTGCGGGGGTGTCATTAGAGCTTATCGTCAATTCTTCGTACTCCCCTCACGGGTGAGACGATGGAGGCGCATGTGCAGAAATGCATCAGCCATTGACAGAGAAGCACTATTATTATTATTATTATTATTATTATTATTATTATTATTATTATTATTATTATTATTATTATTATTATTATAACTGTTATTTGGACACCGTGATAGCCCAGTGGTCAAGTTCTACCATCTGGGCCCTGTCGCCAGTTCGATTCCCGTCGGTGCCACCAGTATTTTCATTGAACATACCGATCCGTCTGGACCAGTATTTTCATTGAACATACCGGCCCGTCTGGAAGTGTTGGAACTGCCCTTGCGGGGGTGTCATTAGAGCTTATCGTCAATTCTTCGTACTCCCCTCACGGGTGAGACGATGGAGGCGCATGTGCAGAAATGCATCAGCCATTGACAGAGAAGCACTATAACTGTTATTATTACTATTATTATTATTATTATTATTTGGACACCGTGATAGCCCAGTAGTCAAGTTCTACCATCTGGGCCCTGTCGCCAGTTCGATTCCCGTCGGTGCCACCAGTATTTTCATTGAACATACCGGTCCGTCTGGAAGTGTTGGAACTGCCCGTGCGGGGGTGTCATTAGAGCCTATCGTCAATTCTTCGTACTCCCCTCACGGGTGAGACGATGGAGGCGCATGTGCAGATTTGCATCAGCCATTGACAGAGAAGCACTATTATTATTATTATTATTATTATTATTATTATTATTATTATTATTATTATTATTATTATTATTATTATTATTATTATTATTATTATTATTATTATTATTATTATTATTATTATTATTATTATTATTATTATTATTATTATTATTATTATTATTACCTGATAACTGGCTATGCCTCAGCCTTGCGTTCCATGAGCAGAAAGGCGTACACCTGTCTACTTCCTGCTTTAACACCAGCTCTGTACGATTTCAGGAAAAACCCTTTAGAGAGCAAAGTTCCAAGAGTATCCCTACGGTCGTGGGACATGCTGTTTGATTTACAGCTATCTGTAATCATAACATACTTTACCCGTTCGTCCTTTATTATTTTCAACAGGATTTTATGCTTATGGGCTGGTTTCCAACCTTTCCAGAACAAAAACACTGTTATGTTTTTGTTCCAGTTCAACGCATGTGGCATTAAACCAACGCGATGGGCTTGAGCTTGTGCACCCCATCGAATAACCGGCAACTCCTTAGACCACACAACGCGGTCGATAGACGCATTGTAGGAACTTAAAGAGCAGAAACAGCTCTTATCCAAACAAACCCCTATCAAGTTATCATGGGCGGCTCACAATACGCGGTATTTTTCAAACCTGCTAAGGAATGCAATCTCAATATGTCTGGTCTCTATACCAGCGACTGCACCCCAATCATCGCTCAGGGCAAAAAGAAGCACATCTCCCGATGCACACCCAATATCCAAGAGACACATATCTTTTTTTTCATCCCTGGGGATCCCTCCGAAACATGTCGCAAGGGATTGACTCGTCAGAGTCCCACCAATCCCATCACCTACACTACCAAGGTCCCTAATAGGTAAAGGTCCCCTCAACTGTTGCGTTAGTCGCACCCGCCAGGCAGGAGCGGGCGGAAGAAACAGAGGATTAGAACTCCCACAATCCTCATTAACGCATACAGTGACACAAAACCTATTCATGTTGCCACAGCTGGTGCAAACCCAAGGTGGCATTTCCGATTCCACTTCCAACGCCGAGGTACCACCACCCTGCCAAACATATTATTACTATTATTACTATTCCTCTTGACATGCTATGCATTCATCACTAGCATCTAAGTGACCATCACTAACTTCAAAGTGATAATCACAAACTTCATAGTGACAATCACTAACTTCATAGTGACCATCACTAAATGCTAAGTGACCATCACTAACCTCTAAGTGACCGCACGCGCATCTGAATTAATATGACATTGTTTACGTCAGCGGCGTCAAGGCTAAGCAAAGTATGACATTGATTACGGCAGCGGTGTTAAGGCCTATTATTATTATTATTATTATTATTATTATTATTATTATTATTATTATTATTATTATTATTATTTAGGGAGTACATAGGCCATCGGTCCTTTCCATGGGCTGATTGGTATAAAGCTCCTAGAGTAATGTTCTATGCCGTCACTTCGTTTATTCCACCGATTGGTGTGGAGACTTTCCTTATGGAATGGAGGACTGGATGCAGATGGCCTTTTGGCTCAGCAATTGGCAGGAGATACACTATTATTATTATTATTATTATTATTATTATTATTATTATTATTGTGTCATTAGAGCTTATCGTCAATTCTTCGTACTCCCCTCACGGGTGAGACGATGGAGGCGCATGTGCAGAAATGCATCAGCCATTGACAGAGAAGCACTATTATTATTATTATTATTATTATTATTATTATGGACACCATGATAGCCCAGTGGTCAAGTTCTACCATCTGGGCCCTGTCGCCAGTTCGATTCCCGTCGGTGCCACCAGTATTTTCATTGAACATACCGGTCCGTCTGGACCAGTATTTTCATTGAACATACCGGTCCGTCTGGAAGTGTTGGAACTGCCCTTGCGGGGGTGTCATTAGAGCCTATCGTCAATTCTTCGTACTCCCCTCACGGGTGAGACGATGGAGGCGCATGTGCAGAAATGCATCAGCCATTGACAAAGAAGCACTATTATTATTATTATTATTATTATTATTATTATTATTATTATTATTATTATTATTATTATTTGGACACCGTGATAGCCCAGTGGTCAAGTTCTACCATCTGGGCCCTGTCGCCAGTTCGATTCCCGTCGGTGCCACCAGTATTTTCATTGAACATACCGATCCGTCTGGACCAGTATTTTCATTGAACATACCGGCCCGTCTGGAAGTGTTGGAACTGCCCTTGCGGGGGTGTCATTAGAGCTTATCGTCAATTCTTCGTACTCCCCTCACGGGTGAGACGATGGAGGCGCATGTGCAGATTTGCATCAGCCATTGACAGAGAAGCACTATTATTATTATTATTATTATTATTATTATTATTATTATTATTATTATTATTATTATTATTATTATTATTATTATTATTATGATTTTGGACACCGTGATAGCCCAGTGGTCAAGTTCTACCATCTGGGCCCTGTCGCCAGTTCGATTCCCGTCGGTGCCACCAGTATTTTCATTGAACATACCGGTCTATTTCTGGACCAGTATTTTCATTGAACATACCGGCCCGTCTGGAAGTGTTGGAACTGCCCTTGCGGGGGTGTCATTAGAGCTTATCGTCAATTCTTCGTACTCCCCTCACGGGTGAGACGATGGAGGCGCATGTGCAGAAATGCATCAGCCATTGACAGAGAAGCACTATTATTATGATTATTATTATTATTATGGACACCGTGATAGCCCAGTGGTTAAGTTCTACCATCTGGGCCTTGTCGCCAGTTCGATTCCCGTCGGTTCCACCAGTATTTTCATTGAACATACCGGTCCGTCTGGAAGTGTTGGAACTGCCCATGCGGGGGTGTCATTAGAGCCTATCGTCAATTCTTCGTACTCCCCTCACGAGTGAGACGATGGAGGCGCATGTGCAGAAATGCATCAGCCATTGACAGAGAAGCACTATTATTTATCATTATTATTCATCATTATTATTTATTATTATTATTTATTATTATTATTATTATTATTATTATTATTATTAGGGAGTACATAGGCCATCGGTCCTTTCCATGGGCTGATTGGTATAAAGCTCCTAGAGTAATGTTCTATGCCGTCACTTCCTTTATTCCACCGATTGGTGTGGAGACTTTCCTTATGGAATGGAGGACTGGATGCACATGGCCTTTTGGCTCAGCAATTGGCAGGAGATACACTATTATTATTATTATTATTATTATTATTATTATTATTATTGGTGCCACCAGTATTTTCATTGAACAGACCGGTCTGTCTGGACTAGTATTTTCATTGAACATACCGGTCCCTGTCTGGAAGTGTTGGAACTGCCCTTGCGGGGGTGTCATTACAGCCTATCGTCAATTCTTCGTACTCCCCTCACGGGTGAGACGATGGAGGCGCATGTGCAGAAATGCATCAGCCATTGACAGAGAAACACTATTATTATTATTATTATTATTATTATTATTATTATTATTATTATTATTATTATTATTATTATTATTATTATTATTATTATTATTATTATTATTATTATTATTATTCAATGGAGGCACATGTCCAGGATCTGGATCTGATGCTATAGTCTGAGGAAGCCTATTATTATTATTATTATTATTATTATTATTATTATTATTATTATTATTATCATGCATTGAAATGAGTTTGAGTATGTACAACAACTAAACCGTATGTTTATTACCGTTCACGCAGGGCTGGGCGAGCGTGTTACTGCTAGAGGGGACTGCCACTCTTTGTTGTGATTGGGTGGTTCGGGTGTGTTGGGTTCGGTGGGGGGGAGGGGTGAGTGTGGGCTTGCAGGTGGGGGGGACTTGGGTGGAGCAGAGGTTGGCAGGGGAAGGAGGGGGATGTGGTGAGGCAGGCTGTGCAGCAGCAGCAGCAGAAGAACAACAAGAAACACGAAGACGAGGAGCCACAAGTGGCTCGTCGTCATCGCTTGAGTTTCTTCTGGTGCCTCTTCCCCCTGCCACCACATAACTTCATAGTGACAGTCACTAAATGCTAAGTGACCATCACTAACCTCTAAGTGACCGCACGCGCATCTGAATTAATATGACATTGTTCACGGCAGCGGCGTCAAGGCTAAGCAAAGTATGACATTGATTACGGCAGCGGTGTCAAGGCCTATTATTATTATTATTATTATTATTATTATTATTATTATTATTATTATTATTATTATTATTATTATTATTATTATTATTATTATTATTATTATTGTTATTTAGGGAGTACATAGGCCATTGGTCCTTTTCAATGGGCTGATTGGTATAAAGCTCCTAGAGTAATGTTCTATGCCGTCACTTCCTTTATTCCACCGATTGGTGTGGAGACTTTCCTTATGGAATGGAGGACTGGATGCACATGGCCTTTTGGCTCAGCAATTGGCAGGAGATACATTATTATTGTTATTATTATTATTATTATTATTATTATTATTATTATTATTATTATTATTATTATTATTATTATTATTATTATTATTATTATTATTATTATTATTATTATCAGTGGCACCGCGATAGCTTAGTGGTTAAGGTCTACCATCTGGGACCTGTCGCCAGTTCGATTCCCGTCGGTGCCAGTATTTTCAAAGGATATTTTCTTTGAAAGTATTGGTCTGTCTGGAAGGCTTGGAGCTGCCTTGCGGGGGTGTCAGTAGAGCCTATCGTCAAATCTTCGTACTCCCCTCGCGGGTGAGACGATGGAGGCACATGTGCAGAAATGCATTCGCCATTGACTGAGAAGCACTATTATTATTATTATTATTATTATTATTATTATTATTATTATTATTATTATTATTATTATTATTATTATTATTATTATTATTATTATTATTATTATTATTATTAGGGAGTACATAGGCCATCGGTCCTTTCCATGGGCTGATTGGTATAAAGCTCCTAGAGTAATGTTCTATGCCGTCACTTCCTTTATTCAACCGATTGGTGTGGAGACTTTCCTTATGGAATGGAGGACTGGATGCACATGGCCTTTTGGCTCAGCAATTGGCAGGAGATACACTATTATTATTATTATTATTATTATTATTATTATTATTATTATTATTATTATTATTATTATTATTATTATTATTATTATTATTATTATTATGGACACCGTGATAGCCCAGTGTTCAAGTTCTACCATCTGGGCCCTGTCGCCAGTTCGATTCCCGTCGGTGCCACCAGTATTTTCATTGAACATACCGGCCCGTCTGGAAGTGTTGGAACTGCCCTTGCGGGGGTGTCATTAGAGCTTATCGTCAATTCTTCGTACTCCCCTCACGGGTGAGACGATGGAGGCGCATGTGCAGATTTGCATCAGCCATTGACAGAGAAGCACTATTATTATTATTATTATTATTATTATTATTATTATTATTATTATTATTATTATTATTATTATGATTTTGGACACCGTGATAGCCCAGTGGTCAAGTTCTACCATCTGGGCCCTGTCGCCAGTTCGATTCCCGTCGGTGCCACCAGTATTTTCATTGAACATACCGGTCTATTTCTGGACCAGTATTTTCATTGAACATACCGGCCCGTCTGGAAGTGTTGGAACTGCCCTTGCGGGGGTGTCATTAGAGCTTATCGTCAATTCTTCGTACTCCCCTCACGGGTGAGACGATGGAGGCGCATGTGCAGAAATGCATCAGCCATTGACAGAGAAGCACTATTATTATTATTATTATTATTATTATTATTATTATTATTATTATTATTATTATTATTAGTCACATGTCCGACAGGATCAAAGGCCCATTGACTGATAAGTCTATTATTATTATTATTATTATTATTATTATTATTATTATTATTATTATTATTATTATTATTATTATTCCCTTGCGGGGGTGTCATTAGAGCTTATCGTCAATTCTTCGTACTCCCCTCACGGGTGAGACGATGGAGGCGCATGTGCAGAAATGCATCAGCCATTGACAGAGAAGCACTATTATTATTATTATTATTATTATTATTATTATTATTATTATTATTATTATTATTATTATTATTAACGCTCTTCGTGGATTGCCCGGATAAGCTACGTCCAGGGCAGGGAGGCTTCCGCCCGGGGCGTCGCACTACGGATCAGGTCTTTACCCTTTGGCAGAGGCTGAAGGGGCGTCAGCTGCAGAAGCGGAGTCGTTTGTTCTGTTCGTCGATCTACGCAAGGCTTTCCCGTCTGTATGGAGAGATAGCCTGTTTGAGAGGCTCTGGAAGCTGGGTGTAAGGGGCAAGTTCTGGCGCACGCTACGCAGGTGCTACGAGCAGACTTCGTCTCAAGTGCTAGTTGATGGAGCACTCACCCCCGAAGTACTGGAGGGTGTAGGGGTCCAACAGGGGTCCCCTCTCTCTCCCACACTCTTCAACGTCTTTATGGATGAGCTGTGTGATCGGCTGGCGAGTGCCCTCAAGATCACAGATGTGAAGCGGCTGAACGACATCAAGGCACTTCTCTACGCGGACGACGTGGCCCTCATCGCTCACAGTCGCACCGAGCTCCAGAAGATGGTCAATGTTGTGGCCAAGTTCGCGGAAGATTATCGGCTGGAAGTCAACTTGAAGCCCTGCAAGACGGAAATCATGCACATTTACACGTCGAGCAAGGCGAAACGACTAAGTATCAGGGAGCGAGGTGAGCCCGTGGTGTGGTTTCGCGGCCAGAAGCTTTGTGTCATCAGTCAGTACAGGTACCTGGGAGTGGTTATCACCGACGACCTGAAGTGGAAGGAGCAGGCCCTGCGGGCTACTGAAGTTGCCACCGCAGATTGGTACTCTTTGTGGTGTGCAGGTGAGAAGCTAGGTATCGTCTCATGTGCTGGAATCAACTTGTGGGAGCCAAGCTGAAGTACGCCTTCGATGTCTGGCGTGCCCCCGTATCGCAGCTCACCAAGCTGGAGGCAGCTATGCTGCGCCCCATGCGGATGATTCTCGGCATCAGCCCTAAGACAAGCAAGTGGATTACACTCTTTCTGGCGCGCTCTTTGAGTGCGTAGCGTTTGCGACGGGCGGCGCAACTGAAGTTCTATGGACGGCTGCGTGTCCTACCGGAGGAGCGATTTCCTGTCATCGCATCTCAAGTCAAATCCGACTGGACTGCGGAGGCCGAAGGCGCTATCAGGGACTCAATGGATCTACAACAAGGGCTTCAGGAGCTCCTAAACAGCTCAGAGAAGGACCTCGAGGGCTGGAGGTCGACTGTGGACAAGTGGGCCCTTCAGCAGGACGTCAAGATGGTGCAGCAACTGATGTGGGACAAGCGAGAGGCAGGCAGCGATCTTACTGATGGCCTGCGAGTCATCCTAAGACAAGTCTTTGGAACTAAGGAGTTCCCAAGATGCATGAGGCGAGACGTAAGCAGCTGTTGCTGAGTATGCAGAGGCTCGGGGGCATGGGTTGGGGGTGCTGAGGGGGATGCAGGGAGTGAGGAGGGTGGTGAGGTCGTAGGCGGTGAGGTTGTGGGAGGATGTGTTGCTTGGGCGGGAGCGGGAGGGCTCTGTGCGGCAGGGTTGGGATGATATGTCGCCTGAGGATCAATCACGTTTGTTTTGTAAGTTTTTTCAGGGGAAGTCGCGCTTCCGCAGTAACTTTAGGCTTGCTGCGTTGTTAGGGGTTACAGCGTTGCGTCCCTCTCCAAAGTTGGATGTGTTGTTTGGATCATATGTGTCTGAGTGTTGGTCTGCTAGGGAGGGTGGGAGGAGCTTGGAGTGGAGGATGGCGAGGATGTGATTGACCTCACTGAGGTTCCATCAGCTTCTGTCCCACCCTCTCCCAAGTGACGTTGATGTTGCGCGGCGCGGCAGTCCGCGCAGTGTGGACGTCCTGGCTAGAGAGAGGGGTTCGGGAGCGCAGCGTAGTGTCTCCGAGTTCTTCTCTTCAGTTAACACCCTCGCATCTAGCTCTTCATGCACTTCACAGCCCCCATCTGCCCCTGCTGTTGCTGTTGCTGCTATGTCTGTTTGGTGTTCTGACAATGCGTTGGGATCGGCTGACCACGGTGACCCAATGGAGGCACATGTCCAGGATCTGGATCTGATGCCATAGTCTGAGGAAGCCTATTATATTATTATTATTATTATTATTGGACACCGTGATAGCCCAGTGGTCAAGTTCTACCATCTGGGCCCTGTTGCCAGTTCGATTCCCGTCGGTGCCACCAGTATTTTCATTGAACATACCGGTCCGTCTGGAAGTGTTGGAACTGCCCTTGCGGGGGTGTCATTAGAGCCTATCGTCAATTCTTCGTACTCCCCTCACGGGTGAGACGATGGAGGCGCATGTGCAGAAATGCATCAGCCATTGACAGAGAAGCACTATTATTATTATTAATATTACTATTATTATTATTAATTACTATTCCTCTTGACATGCTATGGATTAAGTGATCAGCACTAAAACCTAAGTGGGCATCACTAACCTCTAAGTGACCGTCACTAACCCCTAAGTGACCATCACTAACTCGTAAGTGACCGTCACTAACTTGTAAGTGACCATCACTAACTGCTATGTGACCATCACTACATACTATGTGGCTTTCACTATCAATTTAGTAATCATCACTGCCAAGTAAGTGACCAGGGACTCACAGTAACGGAGTCAGTGTTGCCCACTGTAAGCGATCGAGCTTATGTACATAGCGCTCCAGAAACCACCCGCGATAAGAACGACTGTAAAAAACTGTAAGCGGTTGTCCACAAAAAATATCCTGTAACGATTGAACGTACACTTTATACGTTGATTTTGAGTTTCCAAAGACCACAAATTCGCAATTGGGAAGATCGCTGTGTTGAAGTAAGAAACCTCCACTCTTTTTCAATGCCTCATGCCCCGCTTCCAGATTTTTTTGGCACTGACTAACTATTTCATGACGCATATATTGGGGTACAACAAGCGAAACTCCACCCTCGTTGATAGCAAGGACATAGGTATACCCAAGTGTTCGTTTCTGGGAACTAGTCCAGACACAATCGCACCTGAGCAACAATGTGTTCGCGTGACATAACAGAGATCCAAACCAGTTGGGATGTTTGGGGACAACTGCAACTCCCAATCCGGAGGCGCCGGGAATACGAACAAGAGAGAAAAATCCACAGTCCAGCAAGCGTGGCTTGCGTGCACGCAAACTAACATTCTCGCGAGCAGGGTCAGAATGTTCTTTTACCCAACGCGCACTTACCACCAGCTAGCATACAACCAATAGTGACTCGCTACGATTATTCTTACTAGTAAAGGTGGGTGGGCGGTGGTGGTGATGGGTGGGTGGGTGGGTGGGGGGGGGGGGGGGACCAGGTCACGCTTGAATTCAATGATTTCTGGAGCGTCCTTTTTTTTCTTCCCCTTCCCAGTTCCCTTTCCAGCTCCCTTTTGTTTCGATTTCTGCTGTGCCTTACTCTTCTTCCCACCTGTCAACAAGCACTCTTCTGCTGTGGTGATGGGCACTTGCTATGTAGTGATGGGCACTTACTATGTAGTGATGGGCACTTACTATGTAGTGATGGGCACTTACTATGTAATGATGGACACTTACTATGTAGTGATGGGCACTTACTATGTAGTGATACGTAATCTTCGACTAAAAAGAAAGTTACCTTCCTTTGCAATTGCTGTCTTCTCTTTCTTGCCCGGCGGCACGTAATCTTCCTCATCTTCTTCCTCGTCGTCTTCCTCGTCCGACGTCTCGGGCTGTTTCCCCTCCTTGCAAGAGCTACGTTGGAATCCTACAAGCATGACTAACTGCAGAGAAAAACCATAACAATAAGCGCGCAGGACTATTCTTTTTCTTGTTCCTCTTCAGTTACCTTTCTGCTTCTTCTTGGGTGGTGGTGGACGCTTCCCGCTGTTCTTGCGTTCGTCTCCACTTTCTTCCTCTCCACTTTCTTCCTCGTCTTTGCCTTTACTCACTTTCTTCCTCTTCCTGGATTGCGGTTCAGATTCTTCGTCTTCTTCGTCGTCCGCGGCCTGCACTTGTTCTGACAGTGTAATTGGTCCCCTGGGTCATCTTCCTCCTCCTTCTGCTGCTTCTGTTTCTTTCGTGCTGGGGGCGTCCCTTGATCCTGGGAGGCTACAGCCATGAGCTCCTCCTGGCGCCTTGCTTCGAATTTCGACAATGCCCCTTTCCGTCTGAGATGAGGGAGAGAGAGAGAGAGAGAGAGAGAGAGACTTAGACAGAAAGGGGCAATCGTCACTACATACTAAGTGATTGGCACTAATGACATATATAGGGAGAGAGGGAGAGACCTTTTTTGGTTTTTGACAGAGCAAGCGCATCCGCCAGAAGACAGTTGCGTTGACCATGTTGGCCGACCAGGGGCCCACACGGTTAAAGAAGAAATTATGCAACCGCGTGTAACGTCGCGTGATATCGTCAGGGGTCCCCCCCTTCTTGAGAACACTCGTAGCGTGTTGCACCCACTAACACAGTACAAAACAAAGAGAAAGAAAAGCAGCACAGTAAGTGGATGCATATATATATATAAAGAGAGAGAGAGAGAGATAGAGAGAGAAAGAAAGAAAGAGAGAGAAAGAGAGAGAGAGAGAGAGAGAGCGCAAGAGAGAGATCATACTATCGATTTTCTTGTTGGCATACGGGAAATAGTGCAGCGTGACAAGATCACACAACTGATTGATTATATGCCTGTTCAAAGACGCGTCCGTGATGCCTGGCACGCCAACCTACAGAGAGAGCGAGAGAGAGACCATCACTAACTGTTAAGTGACCATCACTAACTGTTAAGTGACCGTCACTAAATGTTAAGTGACCATCACTAACTGTTAAATGACCATCACTAACTGTTAAGTGACCATCACTGAATTCCGAGTGACCATCACTAACTGCTAAGTGACCATCACTAACTTCGAAGATACCATCACTAACCTCTAACCTCAAAGTGACCATCACTAACTTCCAAATGACCATCACTAACTTCGAAGAGAGAGAGAGGAAGGCTTTGGGCACAATTTAACACTTTAAAATAGTAGTCGTGTTAAAGTGTGCCCAAAGCCTACAACAACCGGTGCAGCGTTTCGAGGCTGGTAGGGTCGCTAGCGTACCGTTATGTATGTATGCTCTCGAGTCTACCTGATCCGTAAAGGCTAGAGTGTGCTAGCGTACCGTTATGTCCAGCGGCTAACCTCAAAGTGACCATCACTAACATCTAAGTGACCATCATTAACTTTTAAGTGACCAGCACTAACATCTAAGTGACCATCACTAACGTTTAAGTGACCATCACTGGCTTCCGAGTGACCATCACTAACATCTAAGTGACCATCACTAATTTCGAAGGCACCATCACTAAACTCTAACCTCAAAGTGACCATCACTAACTTCGAAGTGACCATCACTAACTTCAGAGAGAGAAGAGTGAGAGTATGTGTTTGAGACACACACAGAAAGTTATTACTATTCTTATTATCATTATTATTATTATTATTATTATTATTATTATTATTATTATTATTATTATTATTATTATTATTATTATTATTATTATTATTATTATTATTATTATTATTATTATGGACACCGTGATAGCCCAGTGGTCAAGTTCTACCATCTGGGCCCTGTCGCCAGTTCGATTCCCGTCGGTGCCACCAGTATTTTCATTGAACATACCGGTCTATTTCTGGACCAGTATTTTCATTGAACATACCGGCCCGTCTGGAAGTGTTGGAACTGCCCTTGCGGGGGTGTCATTAGAGCTTATCGTCAATTCTTCGTACTCCCCTCACGGGTGAGACGATGGAGGCGCATGTGCAGAAATGCATCAGCCATTGACAGAGAAGCACTATTATTATTATTATTATTATTATTATTATTATTATTATTGACACCGTGATAGCCCAGTGGTCAAGTTCTACCATCTGGGCCCTGTCGCCAGTTCGATTCCCGTCGGTGCCACCAGTATTTTCATTGAACATACCGGTCCGTCTGGACCAGTATTTTCATTGAACATACCGGTCCGTCTGGAAGTGTTGGAACTGCCATTGCGGGGGTGTCATTAGAGCCTATCGTCAATTCTTCGTACTCCCCTCACGGGTGAGACGATGGAGGCGCATGTGCAGATTTGCATCAGCCATTGACAGAGAAGCACTATTATTATTATTATTATTATTATTATTTTAGAGAGAGAGAGAGAGACCTTCGCTATGTTTCTGTCCATTTGCCTCCTAAACTGGTACATTCCAGGAATACCTTTATGATGACTAAAAATGAGACCTGCAATGTCCAGCTTAGCTGGCTGTGGATCTAACTCGTCATACTTGATTACAGGCATTGATTCTTTCACAGCCTGAAACGATGTCTTTTTCTCTTTGCCCCAGGGCCTGCACATACCCACGCAATACATGAAGCAGTAACATATGCAAACAGGACAGTAAGTTACTCTGTCACGGGCATTTTGCTGAACATTTTGCTCTGGGAGAAGTTTCTGAGAGCTTTCGCCGTGATTGCCAGAGAAGTCTCTGCACATGGCAAGCAATAATGTGCTATGCAACAAGTGATCATCACTAACGTCTAAGTAACCATCACTAACCTCTGAGTGATCATCACTAACCTCTAAGTGATCATCACTAAACTGTAAGTGACCATCACTAACCTCTAAGTGTCCATCACTAACTGCAAAGTGACCATCACTAACTTCAAAGTGACCATCACTACATCCTATGTGGCTTAGGTGATATTATCCGTAATGCTAAGAATCAACGTACCCAGTCTTTGTATAGGAAGACTCTTCGTCATCTCCCTATCAGCGAAGACCTTCACGTGGGAATCCAGCAATTCCTTGAAGGACACCCTGAGATGGTCACATTGCAATCACACTGTATGTATGAAACTTGAACTTTGCAATCACACTTGTAACGTATGTATGAAACTTGGAACGAATACCTGAGGTTCATTTGAATCGTCAATGGGGTTGGTTTCTTTTCAGCCTCCATGTGAGCAGCGCACAGTGCCATCACTTGTTCCACATACTCGTTTCCGGGCGCGACCTCCGTGACATACACGGTGTTTTCCTCCTCCACTTCTTCCTCACCTGCAGACTCCCCTTCCTTATCGTCTGGCACGGCTGCAGTATCATCCTCATCCTCTCCAAGAATCTCCCTCATATCTTCCAAGCTTCGCTGTGCCTGCGCTGGGCCAGAGCCGGCTGGCTGCGATGCGCTGGGTGCAGGTGGAGGTGGCGGCGCGTCTATGGAGTAGAAAGTGGAGTAAATTACTACTTCGTATGTAGTGATGGGCACTTACTATGTAGTGATGGGCACTATCTATGTAGTGATGGGCACTTACTATGTAGTGATGGGCACTTACTATGTAGTGATGGGCACTTACTATGTAGTGAACCTTACTATCTAGTGTTGGGCACTTACTATGTAGTGATGGGCACTTACTTGCATATACCGGCAAGGTCTTGCGCAGTGCCAGAAACTCTTGCACCGCGGCGCTGTGCTGCGCTGGCCAGCTGAGATGAAATAAAGTTCACTAGTGTTAATCTCGTAGAGCGCTTGCTGCCGGCTAAACAGATCGAGAAATTTTTCACATTGCTCCTCGTCCCACAGTGTCCTCAACCCCTCCATGTTGTAATTCATCGTCGCCCTGGCGTAGTATTCTTTGCAGCTGCTCTTGTGGTGCAAAAACTTTCGTGTCAAAAACAAGAATGGGACAGGCCATAAATTGTCCCACCCAACGAGCACGATCAATGGCGAAACTGCTAAGGCCGCCTGGGTGCTTCTGTGCCAGGAAGTAAATACCGACCGCGTTTTTAACCGTGTCTTGCATATTCGGGTCTTGCTTCTGCAAGTAGG